>PVIY010017569.1:0-49208 GCA_004026745.1 Myrmecophaga tridactyla | reverse complement strand
TGCTCTTATGGAGATGCATGAGTGAGCTATGCCTATGTGTTTGCTGATGTGCAGTAAGGACAGATTAGACTAGGAAGACTGAGGTGAGGGTCAAGTAAGGTCTAAGGCTGCCAGTTCCTATAATTGAGCAAACATCCTGGGAAAAAGTCATTTGTACTTTTCTTTTGGTGAATGTGCTTGAATTTATAAGCCAGCACTATTCATAATTGCTCCAAATTGAAGACCATTCACATGTGCATTGAGTGTAATGATTAAATAAATTGTTAGAGACACATCATGGAATCCTATCTGCCAATGCCAATGAATGATCCATTACAGCATGCAAACATAAAATTCATCACAACAAATAGAATGAAAAACCAGATTAAGAATGATCATTTTCTATGTTTCTATTTACATAAGGTATAAATGGTGGAAGTGATCTGTGCTATTAGAGGTCTTCATAGTGTTTTCCCTTTGGAGGAAAAGGGGCCCCATGAGGAGCTTTTCACCTGAGAATATTGTGTTTTATGATCTAGGAACTATATGCAGGGTTGAGTTCAGTTTGTTAATTTGCATTGGGCTATGCATGAAGTTCTGTGCATGTGACTTCAGAAATATTTCAAAATACATATCTCCAAATTGAAAAATATGGGGGAAGATAAGTAGGTTAGTTTTGAAACTTCCTTCTATTCTCAAGATTAAACTTAGTTATTAAATATCTTATGCCAAAATTAATTAATTAAATTTGGTTTGAGAATGCATTTATTCTTAATAAAAACCATCAGGAAGTTTCTAGACAAGATGCATTTCTGCTCCCATAACTGCAGCAGCAACAGTCACATTTCTGCCTCATAACCTGCACAAAGCTAGTGTCATATTAACAAATTTAATAAGGTAAATGAAAAATGTATCTGTGAAATAAGAAAATGCATATAAATATACTTATTATTTTCTGTTCTCCTTTCTTTGTACTGTACTTGGAAATGTTATATGGAAGACAACTAAATATGTGTTAATATCAAAGTTTTTAACCCTTTAAATATCTTACATCATTTAAAAAATCTAATTGCAAAATATAGTGTTATTTGCTGCTAGGTGCACTCACAGCTAATTTATCTAACATTAAGATCTGTATATATTTCTAAGGTTTCAACCAAGGTATTTTCACTTCCCTCTTGAACTCACAACCACAGATATATAATGAAACTCAATTCCTTTTTACAAAGTTTACCTTGATTCTTATTTCTATTACTCTGATGGTTTCAAGTAACCCATGAGAACAATTATACTGTATTTTTTAAGGTGTTGTAACTTCTAGATTAAAAAACCCTGAGTTACTATGTATAAAAGTTCCAAAATCAAAGGATGACAACTAGAATCTTTTAAAAATAATTTATACAGCATAGAAGAAGTTCAAAGAAAAGCCTAGAAAACAGATGAACACTAATAAAGAACATACCATAAGTTGGCATGTTCTATCCCAAACCTATATATTACAACAGAAAATATACATAGAATGTTTTGTGCTTTTTGGGTAGTGTCTTTGGCTGACCATATTTAATTGGTTTTTTCCCCATAGAAATAGCAAACCTTTGAGGTAAAGTGAATAATGAATGATTCATTATACAGATGTTTAAATAATTAAACTGTCACAGCAATCTAAATATCAGATAAAATAGACATTAAATTCAAAGTAACTTGTCATTACAGTAATTAGTATCATCACACTTCCTAATGTAAACTTTCCAATATAATTATTTGATGGAAAAAAATAATCTCAGATGATGCACAAACATATACATATATAAAATAAATAGATGCATGCACATATCTATATAAACCCTCTTACATGCAGATACATACATTGACAAATGTATGTACCTGTGTAGATATATATGTTCATCCATGAGTGGGTGTTTCTGTATATATATATATATATATAATCTTTACATATGTATATATGTTCATATTTTTGTGCCTTGTTGTGTGGTCTAATAGATGATAAATAATTCTATGCATCTCATGTGAAATGAAGAATATGTTTCTCTTATTTTGATACCACAAGATATGGTACAAATAATTAGATCAAACCAACCATTGTCACTCAATATTGAATCATCAATTTTTCATTTAATCTTTGTAATGTAAATACAGGAATAGTGCTACTAAAATCCTTCCTGCACATAACTAACATGTATTTGTCTCTTTGGAATTCACAAGTGACAAATTCAACATAAATAGGATTCATGGCAAAATCCCCACCAAATGGCTAATCTCTCACTGCTTACTGTTTCATTAAGTTCTACACTTAATTCCTTACCTTAGAGAAGTGAGAGTGCATACACTAAACTCTTTCTCTCCAATGTTTCCAGTTCGCATCTGCACATCTTACAGAAATATCTGCCTTCTACAACTCCCCCGAATCCATGTAATTTTATCCCAGACTTCATTTTTTTTTAACAGTCAATGGTTATTACTTCTTTTTCAAAGTGAAAATATATTTTTTGAGTTGTCCTTTATCCCACTGTAATTGAATTTGGCTATTTCTTATGTGGTGCTTTAAATATGCTACTGTTACTCCATATAATTATATTTCAAATGACTGCCATTTCCTTAAGGATACAAGTGTGATTTTATAATTTGGTCTTCAATGATTGTATAGAAATGGAAGATGTACTCTAATTCCACCCCCTTCTTAACTAAAAATAGCCTAAAAACACATTTTATTCAGTTTTCTGAATAAATCTAGTACATGATTTTCTCTCGAGGAACTCTGCCAACATTTCTGCTGAGTTAATTTTAAGAGAAGCTTAATATTACATTGAAAGACGTACATGCAAAGATTTCAACATAAGCTTAAGAAAGTTTTGAACCTACTGGCTTCAGAAGATTTCGACTCTGAATAACACCACTGTAAATAATATTAAAATTTCAAGTCTATAATTATTTCCTTAATAATTATTTAAAATTTCATTTCATTTTCTATTTCAATTTACTATTATATTTTGGGGGCAGAGGATCTCAGAGCCTGCTCACCACTCTATTGTGCTGTGTTTCATAATTGCACTGCTGCATCTGTGATGCAGGATGAATAAACAAATGACCATTGGGCAAAAACATATGCATTGTGCATTAATAATGAGATTAGGAGACTTTGTATTCCTTACACAGGCAGAGCAGTGTTTGGAGACACTGCTGTTTTGACCCATCTGAACAAAGGAGCTGACAGTTGGGAAATACACAGTGAATAGTGAAGCTAATTTCACAAGCACAGAACTGGGATTAATAAAAAGAGCAAGAAAGGCCTGAAAGATGGAGGAGAGGGTATAAAAAGATGCACATGTGCTCACCATAAAAGGATGGTTTGAGTAGCTCGGGATTCGGGAGACTATCTGGTGGAAGGGTTGGTCCTGTGAATGTGCTGAACATACTGCCTGTGCCTGTGCAAGATGAAAACTATGGAGCTGATGACCTAGAGCATGAGCCCAAACATAAAGCTACAGGGAATGATGGCAATGCTGCAAAGAGTGTATGATTTCACCTTTGCCTAGAGTAAAATATACCCAAAATCTTTTATCATTTTGATTGTATCATTTCTCCATTTGCTGGTCACATACATAGGAATAATGACGTTTACCAGCATGTAGAGGAACCAGCACAGGGGTATGGAGAGGCGGATGTACTTAGGAGGTTTCACTTTAAGCTCTGCCCACCTGGACTTCCTGGGGTTGATGGTGATGGCCTGGAAGATACTCAAGAGGCAGGTGCTGCTAGTGGACACATCCCTTCCCACTCTGTGAAGGTAGAAAAAGAAATTTGCATCCAAAATCACTTGAGAATCATTTCCACCCTGTTCTAGTTTGCTAGCTGCCAGAATGCAATATACCAGAAACAGAACATCTTTTAAAAAGGGGAATTTAATGAGTTGCTAATTTACAGTTCTAAGGCCAATAAAATGTCCCAATTAAAACAAGTCTACAGAAATGTCCAATCAAAGGCATCCAGGGAAAGATACCTTGATTCAAGAAGGCTGATGAAGTTCAGGGTTTCTCTCTCATCTGAGAAGGCACATGGGGAACACAGTCATGGTTTCTCCCCCAGCTGGAAGGGCACATGGTGAACATGGCATCATCTGCTTGCTTTTGTTCCTGGCTTCCTGTTTCATGAAGCTCCCTGGGAGGCATTTTCCTTCTTCATCTCCAAAGCCCTGGTTGATGGACTCTCTCCTTCATTGTGCTGCAGCATTCTCTGCTCTCTCTGAATCTCCTTCATTCTCCAAAATATTTCCTTTTATAGGACTCCAGAAACTTATCAAGACCTACCCAAATGGGTGGAGACATGTCATCACCTAATCCAGTCTAGCAACCACTCTTGATTAAATCACATCTCCAAGGAGATGGTCTCATTACACATTCAAACATATAGTATTGAGTGGGATTATTCTGCCTTTAAAAAATGGGATTTTGATTAAAACATGGCTTTTCTACATCGTTTCAAATTAGCACATGCCCTAAAGTAGCCATTGTCTGGGGGACCCATCTGGAGAACAGGACTAAGAAACTGGCTACAAGTAGATGCTGGAGAATCAAATCTGTGGTCCTTTACTTGAGCCCAGTAAAATAAAGGGAGAAGTGATTAAAGAAAAGAGAGAAATTTCCAAAAACTACAACTATAGCCTGTGATAGGAACAGCATCCTTATTGCCAAATCTCTGGAGGACATTCTGTCAGTTCACAGTGGCTGGTATTTGACTTCAGAGTCAGATGAGCCTTCAAGGAAATAGGAAATGTGTGCTATAATTACCATGTCTCCTGAAATCTAATATTCTCTGCTTACATTAATTCTCCGTTAGAATAATTAAAATTAGTCTTTTATTAAAAGATTTTAGTAGTTGAATGTATGATATTTAAAAGGAAACAAAATGTAGGAATCTGTGCTAAGAAGATCATACTGAGGTAAGTTCTTTATTCTTCACAAATCTATGATCTGAGCATTCCCAGGACTTTCATTTAAAGGATGGGGAAAGATTAAAAGATTTGTAAAAATTCATAAGCTTCTAAGACTTAAAATGGTGACTTGAACATGGTGGGTTCTTTGCAAAAACAGTGCCTTTATCCACAGTCCTATGGAACACAACTAGTTATGTTTATTCTTCCAATAATACAGATCTATATTTAGCTTGGCTTTTATACCTTTTCATTGAGTTTTAGCTTGGCATTATGTTATTTTATAATATTGGTTATAGCAATTTTCCATTTATGTGTAAATATATTCTCTATAGTTCAGTATTTCCCTGAATAATTATTTATAGACCTTAATAAAATGCAGATCATAACTAAATATAGACTGTAGAAAGAGTGTTCTGGGCCCAACTCCATGAGCCAGTGGGACTTTATAAATGAAACAATGTATCCATCTTAAGATAGCAACAAAAAGTCTCATTTGCATTCATGTCAGAAAGAAAAGTGCAATGTCACCTATCAAAGGAAACATGGAACATTCTCATATCTTCTCCTATATTGAGAGTCATGAAACTCTAAAGTGAAATAAAGCTTTGAAGGTTAGAAAATAAGTTACTGTTTAGGTATATTTTAATTCCTATCTTAATTAAAACTATTAGCCAGTGAGACTTCTGCAATATTCTAAAATAAAGACATACACAAAACAGAATCCTTAGACTCCAAAATATTGTGCATATCATAAGTCAAAAGAATAGATTTATGAATTGCTATTAGAATATTTTAAAATCAGAGATAGATCCTCAGAGCTATTTCAACTTGGCAGTTGCTGCATGCAACTCACAATCTAATGTCCTCTTTTCTTTAAATTCTGCTTCCCTGACTTCAAGAGGGCAAACAGACAACATAATCAACAGACCCTGAGTGTTTCCAGTAGAGACATGATTACAGTCTCCACTGAGCACAGCCTATAACAGAGAAACAGAAATATTGCAGCCCAGCATTTCTCCATCACATCCACAATTTCTGATATGATTCCTGTAGATTCATCATATGCCTTTTACAAGTTTAGAATTATTAGAGGCAAACCTCTTAGAATCTGAGAATTATTTTCATGATTCCTATAAGGGTGACTGAACAGCAATTGATTTCAGAACTATAGGACTGGAACCCATTTTATTTAATTATATATTTTTAGTCACCTAGATGAAACACCCACAATTTTTATCAGTGAGGATTACATTAAGTTTCATTAGGAGACATCAGGGATTGGTGTCTGTCTGGGAACCCATCTCTTCTTACTAGCTCAGCCCCTGCCTCAGGAAAAATTTGTCCTTCCTGTGTGGCTTTAGCACTGTACACAATTCAAATTCTGAAGGATAACTTTTATGATATGGTCAGTTCCCAAGACTGCCGATGTGCCTCCTTCTGTTACACACTGCATCTCAGACTGAAGTAGTAAACACTCACTGATTACCTCCAGATGCCAGGACTGTGGGCTCCATGTGATGGTCATGAGCCAGTGAGTGCACGTGTGGGAGGCAGGCAACATATCCTGAGTTATGGGTTTGTGGTTCTGTGGCCTCACCTCCCCCCAGGACTGCGATTACCATTTCACCTGGAGTGCTCTTGATAGTGCAGGCTTGAGAGCTGAGAATATTTCTGAAAACATTTTTCTCAGTTGCTAATTACCAAAACTAATTACAACTTTCCAGTCAGCATCACCAAAGAGACCACTGGAATGTTCTTGTGCAGACTCCTCTAGGCTCCTGGGGTCAGGCAGGGTGTCCCCTGCACCGTGAAGACAATGCTTCATTCTAATACCTGAGGGAATGGCAGTGAAGGGAGTGTATCTCTGAGGATGATCTGTCTCCCTCGGACATTTTTCTACCTGAAAGTGAGCATTTTACTTATTTTTAGAACACTAGGCCACACAGTAATTTAAGTGGTTATCTGAGATATGGAACCAAAGCACCTAAGAATCATTTGCACAAATCTAAGTCACAGGAATAACATGATAGTAAGCAGTCAATTTCAGGTAACTTGGAAATCTAGACAGTATGAATATGGTGTTGTAAAGCTGTATGTATCCCAGAAAAATATGTTCTTAAATTTAATTCAATCCTGTGTATATAACCCCACTGTAAGTAGGACAATTTAGTGAGGCTGCTACAGTTAAGGTGGGATGCAGCTCATCAAGGGTGGGCCTTAATCCTAATACAGTTGTCCTTAAGAAAATAAGATGCAGATGGAGAGTAAAAATAAAAGCTGCTGACACAAGAGGCTAAAATCAATGATACCCAGAAGAGAAGGGCAAAGTCAGCATATTCTGTGACATGCCTTTCCATATGGCAGAGGAACCAAGGATTTCAGGCAGCAAGTTTTTGCAAAAAAGTAATGCCTTGCTGATGCCTTCATTCAGCCACTTTCCTGGCCTCATAAGCAAATACATTCCCAATCTTAAGCCAACCCATTTCATGGTATTTCTTTGAGCAGCATGGACTGCTAAAACAAAATGGGTGACTATACTATTTCTATGTCATTTACTTCCTTAGAATATACTTATAATTATGTAATATGATTTATTTAAGTATGGATGATTGTGGCATACTTTACTCAAAATTGCGCACTTATTTTAGGATAATACTTGTACGCATTTTTATACATACATACAGTCATGTACATACAACATGAAACTAGATATAATCATTTTAATCACCACAAATATTTTCTTTGTGCCTATTTGAAATGCATACCTTCTCCCACCTCAGATCTTGGGAAGTACTAGACAGATATGTTATGAAATCTTCACCTTTTTTCAGAATGTCATATGAAAAGAAGCATAAGTTAATTAACATATGCTCTCAGCATAATACCTTTGATACTGTTGTGAACAATAATAGTTTGCTCCACTTTATTGCTGGGTGGTACTCCATTTCATAGATGTACTGCAGTTTGCTTAAATATCCATCCAACATCTGGGTCATATTAACTTTGGAGATTATGATGTAATGCTGTAAAAAACCAATGCATGGGGTGCAGGGGTAGTTCAGTGGTTAGAATGCCGGCCTTCCATGTGGGAAACCCAGGTTCAATTCCTAGACCATGCACCCCCCCAAAAAAAAAAAAAACAATGCATGTTTTGGTGGTATAAAATTTTCATTTTTAAGTGTACATGTTATAATGGAAATTCTCTTGTATTGTTTCAAGTGTTTATTTTTTTAATTAAATTTTTAGTTTTCACCTGAAATGATGTCCCAACATTTTACAAAACACTTTAGAGGGTAGGACAATGAAAGCTTTGAGGTCTATTGATATATCATGAAACCCTTATATGCTGTTAGGATAGAAAATTGCAGCTTTAAACATCTGCCAAATTTAGAGATTAGTGAAACTGTGAATTAATCCCTGTCTGGATACTTTGCCTGATCGCACTCCTGATGGTATGTACGAAGATCATGGTATGTACAGAAATTAGTGTGGAGGAGTTGAATAAGAAAATGTCCTTGGTCACTTCCCCAATAGGAGGAGTCAACTTCAGGTTGGGAGTAATGCAAGCATATGACCTGGGCATATTAATCACTACTTCTTACATTGCCTGCTAAAGAAATACTTACATTGCCTACTATAAAAATACCAGGAAATTATGATGGCCCCTAGTATTTTTTTAATGTTAAAATGTGAACTGAAAAAGACAAAAAGGTTTAGTATTTAAGGAAAAACAATCTTCAAGAGTTAATAATTTGGTATATGTCTATATGCAAATATGTCTCAATTAAAAATAATTCCAAGTGCTGTGTATTATTTTTATTAGAGAACTTGTACATTTATAAGGAGATCATGCATAAAATACAGAGTTCCAAAATTACCACCACCACCCCATTTAGATTTCCATTTCTAGTTAAATTGGGAGAAAATTTATCAATCCAGATCAAAAGTCATACACTAAAAGAGATTTCTAGTCTCTCCACATTATTTCAGGACTGTTTCATTATTACATGGACTCTGAATTTCTCTACACTACTTTATTTTTATTTAAAAATAAAATTGTATACATGCTTGCATATAATTACCTAAGGCTTCAATTACTATTCCTACTATTATTTGCTGTTTACTATTGTGGCAAGGTCTGTCTTGTTCACTACTCCTTCTACCCTGAGACTGACGCATTACTATTCTTAAAATTCTGTGAAGGATGAGTGCATCGATGACTGTACCTGATGCAAAAAGATAATTCATACTCTTCTGAAGGTATGATGGAATTTTGTGTTCCTTTCTCAATATTCAAATAAGAACCTGGATAAAAGGTGGCCAAGACTCATGAGAACAAAAGGGCTGAGAGTTGGTAAGCACACAGGAATTGGAGCAGAGGTGTTCGCCATCCACCAAATGTGCTTATTAAGTGGCACCAAATAAACATAAAATATTGAGGAAAGGGTATAAAAAGATTAAAAGGTCCTCCCCGGGGCTGGGTTGCCACTGGTTTCTGGGAAGGATCAGGGAATGGGCTTGTTCCTGTGAATGGGTTTGACATGATGCTTGTCCCTACACATGATGAAAACCACTGGCCCATATCATGAGTCCCAAACACAAAGATTAGGGCAGAGGCCCAAGGAATGCCACTGGAACCCAAAAGCCCAGAAAGAAGGCCAGCAAACATTGCTATGTGCATTCCGATATAACAGAGAACTTCAGATGAAAGTTAGCTGCCTTTCCTCTGAAGAACTACAATTTTTTTAACTAAATAAATTTCCTTTTATTAAAAATTAATCCATCTATAGTGTCTTAAATTCTAGCAGCTTTATCATGCTAAAACTGGTGCCTGAGAAAGAAATCCATGGACCTTAGACTGCCTCCACTAACATTAAAAGTGATATAATGGCATAAGAATGAGAAATTCCATAGGGATCCAATAATTATTTGATAAAGGAAGATCATTCCCATTTTCAAATCCAGAAAGGTCATTCATTTTTCAGGGCTCAATGATCAAATTCACCAGCAGAGAATTCAATAGTCCAATAAGAGCTATGGGCTAAAATTTTCATGGGAAATAAAATCCAAAATTCTTGAATTACCATTACTTCCCCCTGAGAATTAATTTTTTAAATATATATTTTTTGAAAAAAGATTCCCCAAGTTGGCCATGTTTCTTTATACAGCACTTAAACTGGAAGGGTCACCTGCATTAATGCTTTGCATATTCTACACAAATAGTATTGATATTCTTTAAGCCACAAGTGAGCCATGAAACCTACAGAGCCCCGGCAGCCAGAGACTTCTGGAGCTGAAGAAAGAAAATGTCACTGGGGGAGCTTCAGGAAACAAGAAGCCCAGAGAGAAAACTAATAGACATTGCCATTTTCACTATGTGTCTTCCCAGTTGAAAGAGAACCCCTAAACATCATCAGCCTTCTTGACCCAAGGTATCTTCCCTAGATGCCTTAGATTGGACATTTCTATACACTTGTTTTAATTTGGATATTTTCATGGCTTTAGAATTTTAAACTTGCAACTTAATAAATTCCCCTTTTTAATAGCTGTTCTCTTTTTGGTATATTGCATTCCAACAGTTTGCAAACTAGAACATATTTTAGTACCAGAGAAGTGGGGTACTGCTGTTGTTTGCAAATACCAAACATGTTGGATTTGCTTTTTAAAAGGATAAGGGGAAGGTTTTGGAAGAGTTGTAAAGAGTTCAATAGAAAAGGGATAGAATGCTTTGAAGAGACCATTGGTAAAATTGTGTACCCTAAATATACCTTTGATGAGGCTCTAGACAGAAAAGAGGCATGTGTTATTGTAAATTGGAAGGAAGGTGATATTTGTTTTAAAATGGAAGGTAACCTGGCAAAGTTTATTTGTGGTTTTGGCTGGAAGGAAGATTTTAAAAGCCATTAACTTCAATATTTAGCAGAAGAGATTTTCAAATTATATTTAGAAAGGGCAGCCTGGTTCTTCCTTGCATCTAATAGTGAAATGTGACAGGAAAGAGATGCACTGATAACTGAACTCTTGGGTAAAATGAAACAAGAAATTGATGCTCTGGAAGGTTCTGGGTTGCCAGGAAGGCAGTTCCCAGAGAATGGTGTACCATGTGAAGATGTAACCAAATGTGGAACCAATCAGCCATTTCAGAAAAAGCTGGGATTGGAGATGGAGTTGTCCAAGTAGGATTTATGGACAGTCCTTCTGTCTGATGGACATGACCCTTGCATAGTACATAGAAAGCCAACAAGAGTGATGGGGACTTGTAAAAATGAATACACTGCCAGTCTCAACTAGGGAGCTCAGAAAAGGGAAAAATGATGGTAAAATGCCTTCAGAGGCAGAAACATGGAGGCTTGGGTCTGATGTCAAGAAGCTTCAGACCAAGAGAGTTGACCCATCCAAGCACAGGAAGAGGGTAAATTTACCCTGTAAGCAGAGGGTGGGCCTTCCACCTCATTGCAGTTGAAGAGTTGTACCATTTCAGGCCTTGGAGAGGATGGAGTATATTCTTTGGGGATGGGGAGAATGTGGTTGGCACCACATGGAAAGGTTGAGCTTGTGCCATGGACATGGTAGTGAGACCAGGTGTGGCGCTGAATCTTGGAGACAGTGGAGCTGAGTAAAAGGTGGTTTCCCCAGTGTCCCCAAGGTTGCATTCAGAAACAGGCAGGGCACTGCATAGACCCATAGAAAGGGTGGGACTGCCACTTTCTAAAGCCCCAATGATACATGACTGTCAGTCTTTCAAATCTAATGAAGTTTGCCTCTCAGATTTTGGAAACTGTATGGGTCTGGTGAGAATTGTGTTCTTTCCACTTTCTCCCTATGGAGATGAGGATATTTATCCTATGACTGTCCCTCCTTTCATGTTGGCAGTAAATAGCTTGCTTTGAGTTTTACAGGTCCAGAGCCAGAGGAATTTTGACTTAGGACAGACCATGCCTGTAGATGACTTTGAGATTTTGTACTGTTTCTTGCTTTGTATTTCATTTGTATTGTTACTAAAATGCTTTAAGATTTTGTGATAGTGTTATGAAGTGGGTGTAATTTGTGTATGGGAGGGTGGAATATGCCAGTTTGAAAGGATTATGCACCATAGAAAAGCCATGTTTTAATCCTGATCTATCACCTGGAGGCAGCCATTTCTTTTCATTCTTATTCAGTACTGTTGGATGGAAACATGGTGAGATTATCTCCACAGAGATGCGATGCCCAATTGTGAATATAAACATTTGATTAAAGGGAGATGTAACTTCACCCATCCACGTGAGGTTTGATTAGTTTATTTGAATCCTTTAAAGGAGGGAATCATTTTTGAGGAATGATGAAAGAGCCAGAGAGAGCCATGAAAACCATAGAACCCATGCAGCCAGAGACCTCTGAAGCTGAAGAAGGAGAATGTCCTTGGGGGACCTTCATGAAGCAAGAAGGTGAGAGAGAAGGCTAACAGATGTCACCATATTCACCATGTGCCTCTCCAGTTGACAAAGAAACCCTAAACATCATCAGCCTCTTGAACCAAGATATCTTTGCCTGGATATCTTTAATTGGACATTTATATAGCCTTTGTTTAATTTGGGCATTTCCCTTTTAAAAAGCTGTACCATTTCTGGTATATTATATTCCAGTAACTTGCAAGTTAGAACAGAGAGAAAACATCTAAAATGCAATATATGTGGTGAATAGCTGCAGTTTATGTATGAAATTGGGGAGCCAAGAAATATTAAGAAATCCATTGATGTAATTCAACGTATTTCTACAGGTAAAGAGATAAATTTGTGGACCATGTTTATAGATACAAAAATACTATTTGACAGAAACCAACATGTGCTGATATTAAATTATTGTCTACATGCAAAGGTAGGGGTTGATGGACTGTTCCTAAATTGGCAAACCAGAGTCTACATACTACTAAGGGAAAGCACTAGTGAGGTACCACCTGAGTTCAGAAACAACATTATATAAAAAGCATGTGATCATTAGAGGTAAACCTAAGTAAAGTGGCATTTAAAAAGGGAAACATATATACATATATGTTTATATGACGTATATAAAACTCTGTTTGCTGATGATATAATTATAGCATCTGGAATCTAAAGAATTGAAAGAATGATTACTAAAATTAACTACATACATGAATAAACTAAATTTTATATACAAAAGCAATCATTTACAATATGGTGGACATCTGCAATTGCAAAAGGATAATCTAAAGTAATATAAAATAAAATATAGTCCTATGACTATAACACAAATGTGTAAAGTACATATGAGGAAAATCATAAAACATTACTGAAATTTATGAAATGAAAATAAAAGGAAACCACATCTCATTTTTCAATAAATGAAAGCAATCCTTTTAAAACTAATTTGCACCTTGGTCTCAATATATCTAGCATTAGTTTGTTGGATTCTAATGTCATAAGGAAGGTGAAATTTGAATATTAGCTTGGATATTTAACTGAGGAGATTTCCAAACTAAATGTGGAAAGTGCAGCCTGACTTCTTGCAGCTTATATTAAAATGTGAGAGGAAAGGGATAAGCTGAGAACTGATTTATTGGGCACATAGAAACCAGAAATTCATGGTTTGGAAAATTTTGAGCTTCCAAAAAGTGAATCCCCAGAGAATTGTACCCCATGTGAGGATTTAACTGATCATGGATCCAGTCAGCCATCTCAGTGCAATCAGGATTGGAAATGCAGTTATCAAGAGAGGATTTGTGGAAAATCTAATGGTTGGGACCCGTGCATACTGCATGTGAAACTGACAAGGTTTAGTGCATGATCTTTATGAGCACAACCACTGCCAACCTGGATGAAAAGGGATGACAAAGGGAGAGATTAAAGGAAACATGATTACAAAGGCTGAACCATGGAAGCTGAGGCTAGAGCCATGACATCTTTATGGGATTAGAGAGTGGACCTGTTCATGTATGAAGAAATACTGAGTCTGCCTCAGGGCTTGCAGAGAGCAGACTTTCTGCTCCATTTTTCAGGAAAACGGCTGACACGCTGACATGCCAGGCTTTTGATAAGGTATAGTACATATGTGGTAGTTAAGTTCAGGTATCAACTTGGCCAGTTGAAGGTCCCTCGTTCCATTGCTGTGGAAATGAGCCAATGACATGTGAAGCTCATCTGTTGCTGATTACTTCTGCAGTCAACTAAGAGATGTGCCTGCTGCAATGAATGACGTTTGATTTAATTGGCTGGAAGCTTAAATGAGATCATTCAACCTAGCACAGCCCAAGCTGCTCTGCATACTTCATCTCGGTGCTAAAGCTGAGCCCAGACCTTTGGACATGCAGAAAGAAATCACCCCATGGAAAAATGTTGGAACCCAGAGTCCGGAAAAAGGCCAGCAGAGATCACCCTGTGCCTTATAGTGTAAGAAAGAACCTCAGTTGAAAGGTAGTGCCTTTCCTCTGAAGAACTATGCATTTTTAACTAAATAAATCCTCTTTTATTGAAGGCCAATCCATCTCTGCACTCCAGCAACTACCAAACTAAAACAACATCCATGCATGGTTTAGTTTGTAAAAGCTGCTGGAATGTGATATACCAGAAAAAGAAGGGCTTCTAAGAAGCGGAATTAATTAAATGCAAGTTTACAGTTCTAAGGCCATGAAAATGTCCAAATTAAGGCACCAACAAAAAGTTACCTTCACTCAAGAAGGGTCAATGAAGTTCAGGGTTTCTTATTCAGCTGGGTGAGTACTTGGCAATAACTGCTAACTTTCTCTCCTCATTTCAGAAGGCTTCCCCTGGGGTGTTTTCCTTCTGCAGCAAAGGCCTATGGCTGGATGGGCTCTATTGGTTCCAGTGACCCTAAAGCTTTTTCAAAATGGTTCTCTCTCAAAGGGCTCCAGTACACAACCCTACCTTGAATGGGTGGAGACACAACTTCATGGAAACCATCCAATCAAAAGTTACCACCCACAATTAAATGTGTCATATTTCCATGGCAACCATAAAAAAGATTCCACCCAGCAATATCGAATGAGGCTTAAAGGACATAGCTTTTCTGGGGTACATAATAGCTTTAAACCAGCAAAACTAGGGATTAGGGAGCATTTGGCCACCATCCTACTGTCCTAAGGGGTTTGAAACTGTGCCCCAGAAATTGGGGAGAGTCTAGTTGTCACACCAGTGTTCTCAGTGTGTTGAGCCCGTGCCCTGGCGATTGGGGAGAATCCTTCCACCACCTCAATGCTTGAGGAAGTTGGGGCCTAGATTTGTGCCATCAATCTCATGCTGCCTTTTGAGAGTGGAGCACAGAACAGGTCCATCAACCCAATGGGTGATATCAGTCACCTCATTGCTGTTTGTCATCTTGATGTACAGCCTCACTACAGAAGATGATGAAGTATGTTCTGAGAGGCCAATGAAAGAAAACACTATTTTAGATATGGAATACAAGCAGTCAATGTAACTAACTGCTTACTTTGGCTGACAGAAACTTTTACCAGAAAAAAATAATCTTAGTATGTATGTTTAGAAATGAAACAAAGCAAAATAAAGCTAAAGGTTCTGTTCTTTCTGTTCTTGCACTTTTTAGAGGTTTCCTTTCATGGATTGAATCATGTATCCTACAAAAGACATCTTAAAGCCTTCACACCCATCTGTGGGTGTAAAAACATTTATAAGTAGGAGTTTTGAATATTTCTTAACTAAGATGTGGATTCATTTGTGAATAGAATCTTCAGGGATCTAATTTATAAGTGGTCAAATTGAATCTAGATGGGTCTAAATCTATTTGACTGGAGGTCCTATAAGCAGAGGAAATCCAGACACAATCAGTAGGAGCCAGAGAATACTGTAAATGACCATGTCATCTAATTCATGGATGGACTCAGAAATGCAAGCCAAGGAACCCCAAGGATTGTGGTAAACCAGAAGCAGAATTGTATTGATTAGAGATAACACGTGGCCAGTGGACACAGTGATTTTGAACTCATAGCCACTACATTTGTGAGCCTATAAATTCCTGTAGTTTAATCCAACTTTTTCTCTTATATTTTTCACAAGCCCAAGCAAACTAAGTCAGTGACTTTTATTCATCAACATTATTTTGATGTGTCAAAATTATGTAATTTTCTAATTGCACTAGAAATGATCTTTTAAATATATATGTTACAGGAAATATGTCACAATATTTGCCTCTCTGGTTGGTAGGAAATGTTTGGCCTCTAATATTTGGAATCTGATTATTTAGCAGAATCATTTAATTTGCTAACTATTCAGACCTAAACTGTGTACTGATATGAAGTATGATAACAGCCTATGATCTTTCCTTGCACTTCTACATGTCTAATTTTTCTACATATTTCCAATGTAGTTTCTCTCCACAGGAAATTATGGAAGGTTTATAAATTGTTGCTTAAATATTTCAAATATTTTTTATGAGAAATGGATGATAAAAAGAAAAAGTGGCCTACAGGACCCAAATAAGGGATTCCATCACTTCTTTGATTAAAATAAAAACAATTAAAATTCTATATACCACATAACTACAACAATATGACATTTTGGGAAAGGAAAAATGATAGAAATAGTATGAAGGTCAGTAGTGGTCAGAATCTGGGAGTGTGGGTGATGAAGATGTGGCCCACAGGACATTTTACAATGGGGAAAATATTCTGCATGATTCCATAATGGTTTCTTCAAGCATATGTCAAATCACATAAAACATTACAATGTAAAGAGAGAATCTCTATGTAAATTATGGAATTTTCACAATAATAACATCAATATTGGTTGATCAATTGTAATAAATGTAATTAATTAATGCATTAATGCAAGATTTTAATAATAGGGAAACTGGGTTATGAGGAGGAGTATATGTGAATTATGTACTTTCTGCACAACTTTCTGTTAATCTCAAACTCTAAAAATGAAGTTTATTATGCAAACTGTGTGATGTTTGAATACTTTTAATTTGTTATCAAAGTGATAAAAATGGATCAAATCTTAAGGGAAGGTAAAGGTAAAATGAAAGAACTATATGACAAAATTAAGAAAGCATACCAGTACTATTGGGAAACATGGCTGAATTCTTTTATAAGTTGAGATATATAAGCAGGAAATACCAGTGCCCACTCTCTGCCTGACACATTATATTTCACACTGTGAACATTTAATTATATTTTCCTACTTCCAGCATCACATTCCCTCTTCCATCCCACTCTATTCATTCCACTTAGCATTTAACAATTGTGTTAAGCTACCCATAATGTAATGCCATTTATACTTCTCTCTTTCTTTGTGCTATTTTGCCCTGTCTTTTCCATTTCCCTGCATTACAATGGATAACTTACCATGTTACTGTTTTGTTTCAAATTGTCTGTTGTATTTATTAAGTTTGCAGAATGTTAATATTTACAGGGAAATTCAGGTGTATCCTTTTAGTTAGTATTTTTTATTATGGAAATCAATTTCACAAGAGTTATAACTTACAGACAATAAAATGCATTAATTTCAAGTGAAGAGTTTAATTGAGCTAATGCATACAAGCATGCTGAAATTGCTATTCCATATTATAGAAGATTCTCATTATTCCAAATTCTCATCATGCCCGATTACACTTAGTCTTCAATGTTTCCATCCATGCAAAGCTATCAATGTGGCTCTTCCACAAGAAGAAAATTGCCAATGCCAATAATGAAGTAATTAATTAATAGTGATAATAGCAAGAAGAAATTGGAGTTTCAGAAGAGAGCCATGTATTTGTTTTTCCTTAAAATCTTTGCAGTGATATAATTCTGTATTATAATATCCACCTTTAAAATTAAAAATTCAATTAGTATATTCACAGAATTGTGCCACCATCAATATAATCTGACAATATTTTTTGACCCCACAAATACACAAAAGTCATTCCTCCCTTGCTCTCATTCAATCTTCATTCTAATGCTAATCTACTTTCAGTCCCTAGAGATGTTCCTACTGTGGCTTCTTTATATTAATGGGATAATTTCATTTCATTTCAGCATCAGCTCTCTGGTTAGGATAGTTACGTATGATGTTGACCCAAACTTCCTCCTTGAGGCCAAATCGAAATCAGTACAATCACTAATCCTTTCTGTTATACCTAAATTAGTACCCCTGACCCAGCAGAAAAATCTGTGGTTAAATTTGAGAAATCTGCCTGACTTTATAAGGTAGACCATGGCGGTTGATCAGAATAGTTCATCAGATTGAGTCAATGACCCTAAGAGGTGAAGGTGAGGTCTGTATTACCTGTTAGCCTTTCCTGTTGCCTGGAACCACGGTGATAAAGTCTTCATCCAATGGTGCATGAATTAAATTTTACAAATTTGTCCTTAGCTCCTTTCTCAGGTTAATCAATCATGCAATAATGGGGAAATCATGAGATGATTTTACTCTTAAGAAGTAAAAGAAATCATGAGATGATACTATGAACAACTATATGCCAAAAAACTAGACAACTTAGATGAAATGTACAATTTCCAGCATACAAATAAACTACACTGACTCAGAAAGAAATAGAAGACCTCAACATACCAATCACAAGAAAAGAGATTCAATTAGTCATCAAGAATCTTCCTACAAAGGAAAGCCCAGGACAAGATGGCTTCACTGGAGAATTTTATCAAACATTCCATTCAGAAATAACACCAATCCTGCTCAAACTTTTCCAAAGAATTGAGGACAAAGGAACATTATTACCTCACTGATTTTATGAAGCTCACATCACTTTAATAGCAAAACCAGGTAAAGGAGCTACAAAGTAAGAAAAACTGCAGACTGATCTCTCTAATGAACATAGATGCAAAAATTCTCAAAAAAAAAATACTAGCTAATTGAATCCAACAACACATTAAAGGAATTAAACATCAAGACTAAGTGGGATTTATACTAGGAATGCAAGGATGGTTCAACACAAGCAATTGTAAAATAACACATTAACAAATCAAAAGACAAAAGTCATATGATCATCTTAAATGATGCTGAAAAATTGTTCAACAAAATTCAACATCCTTCTCTGATAAGAACACCTCAAAAGATAGGAATCAAAAGTGACTTCCTCAATATGATAAAGGGCATATATGAAAAACTGATAGCCAACATTGTACTAAATGGAGAGAGACTGAAAGCTTTTGCCCTAAGATCAGGAATGAGACAAGGATGCCCTCTGCCACCACTATTATTCAACATTTTACTAGAAGTTCTAACAAGAGAAATCAGGCAGGAAAAATAAATGAAAGCTATCCAAATTGGAAATGAGGAAGTACAACATTCATTATTTGCAAATGATATGATACTACACTTGGAAAATACTGAGAAATCTACAAAACAGCGACTTGAGCTAATAAATTAATTCAGCCAGGTAGTGGGATGTAAAATTAATGTGCAAAAAACCATTAACATTTCTATACACAAACAAAGACCCAACAAAAGAGTCAGTTAAGGAAAAAGTTGCATTCTAAATAGCAACTAAATGAATCAAATACTTAGGAATGAACTTAAATAGGGTAGTAAAGGACTGATACACATTAAACTCCTTAAAATTGCTTAAAAAAAGCAAAGAAGACCTAAATAGGTGAAAAAACATTCCCTGCTCATGGATAGGAAGGTTAATTATAGTTAAGATGTCAATTCTAACCAAATCAATATACAGATTCAATGCAGTACCAATCAGAATTCTAAAAACCTACTTTCAAGACATGGAAAAACTAGTTATCTAATTCATCTGGAAGTGAAAAAGTCCCCAAATAGCTAAAATCAACCTTAAAAAAGAATGTAGTGTGAGGATTAACACTTCCTGATTTTAAAACTTATTATAAAGCCACAATGGTCAAAACTGCACGGTACTGGCACAAAGATGAAGAATTGACCAATGAAATCAAATTGAGAATGCATAAATAGGCCACCAAATGTATGGTCAACTGATTTTTGACAAGATCCACAAATCCACTGAATGGGACAAAATAGTCTTTTCAGTACATGGGCATAGGAGAACTGAATATTAATAGCCAAAAGAATAAAAGAGGACCCTTACCTCACATGCTACACAAAAATTAACTCAAAGTAGATCAATCACCTCAATATAAGAACTAGTACTTCTAGAAGAAAATGTAGGGAAACATCTTCAAGAACTAGTAATAAGAAGCAGCTTCTTAAACTTTACTTCCAAAGCACAGGCAAAAAAGGAAAAAAATAGATAAATGAGAACTCATTAAAATCAAATGCTTTTGTACCTCAAAAGACTTAGCCAAAAAGGAGAAGAGGTGGTCAACTCAATGAGAGAAAATATTTGGAAATCACACATTGGACAAAGGTTTGATATCCTGTATACATTAAGAAATCATATAATTCAACAACAAAATAACAAGCAACCCAGTTATAAAATGACTTGCATATATGAATATGCATTTTTCTGAAGAGCAAATACAGATGGCTAAGAGCACTTGAAGAGATACTTATTTTCATTAGCTATAAGGGAAATGCAGATCAAGACCACAATGACATACTACCTCACACCTATAAGTATGGGTGCTATTAAACAAATGGGTAACTACAAATGTTAGAGAAATCGGGACACATATCCTCGGCTGTTCTGAATGTATAATCTTACAACCACTATGGAAGACAATTTGGTGGGTCCTTAGGAAATTAAATATTGAGTTTCCCTATGACCCCGGATAGCACTACTCGGTATTTACCCAGAAAAGCTGAAAGCAAAGACACAAACAGACATTTTCACACCAATGTGTACAGAAGCATGTGCTGACTTGAAAGGATGTATATACCCTAGAAAGGCCATGTTTTAATCATAATCCTGTTTTGTAAAGACAGCTATTTCTTCTAATCCATATTCTATACTGTATTTTTGAAACTTTAATTGCATCATCTCCCTGGAGATGTCACTCAATCATGAGTGGTTGTTAAGCTGGATTAGGTGGAGACCTATCTCCACACATTCTAGGTGGGTCTTGATTACTTTTCTGGAATCCTATAAGAAGAGGAAATATTTTGGAGAAAGAAGGAGATTCAGAGAGAGCAGAGAATGCTGCAGCACCAAGAAGCAGAAACTTTTGGAGATGAAGAAGGAAATTGCCTCCCAGGGAGCTGAAGAGAAAGCCAACAGATAACAGCAGTGTTTGCCATGTGCCTTCTGAGAGAGAAATGTAGAACTTCATCAACCTTCTTGAATCAAGGTACCCTTCACTGGGTGCCTTACATTGGACATTTCTATAGACTGGCATTAATTGGGACATTTTCTCAGCCTCAGAATTATAAACTTGTAACTTATTAAATTCCCCTTTTTAAAAGCTGTTCTGTTTCTGGGATATGGCATTCCAGCAGCTAGCAAACTAGAACACAGCATTATGCACAATCACCAACAATCCAAATATCCACCAACAGATGAGAGGATTAACAAAATGTGGGATATACAAATGATGGAATATTATGCAACAGTAAGGTGAAAAATGACAGCCTGAAATGGATGAGACTTGAGGACACAATTCTGAGTGAAATAAGCTAGACACTAAAGAATAGATACTGTATTCTGCCATTTTTATGATTGTGGTAAAGGTAAAATCATAGACTTATAATGCAGAATATATGGAAATTGGAGATTCATAAATGTACAGAATTAGTAATAGAATGGTATACAGAATAAAAACTATTTATTGCAAATTATGGACTATAGTCAACAGTAATATCTTAATATTCCTACATCATAAATAGCAACAAATGTACCACAATAATGCTAGCATTCAATAGTATTGGGGGATAAAGGACACGATGTACTTTGGATTTTCTTTTTTAAGTCCATTCATTATTTTCTTCTTTTTGAATTAATGAAAATGTTCTGAAATTCATCTTAATGGATGATTGCACAAGTAGTCGTTGACACCGTGAAACACTGGTTGTTTACTTTGGATGGAATCTATGGAATACTAATATATCATACAAAAATTGCAGTTTAAACTAGCTGCAAATTAGAATTTTTCAGTTAGTTTGAAAGAACATAAATGCTGTAAATACAACACATCAAAACATTTTAGTTCAATTTTTTTTTTAATATTTTATTCATTAAAATTCATTTACCTAAGAGGAAGACACCCTTGCTACACACAGTTGAGATATTGGACCTGCAGTTTTTGGTAAATCCAGATACTTAGGAACAGCCTAGCCCTACTGTGTATGAGGAGGGGTGTCATGAGAAACATGAGAATCTATGCCTGTCCTTCATGTCTGCACATCTCCTCATACCCCATATCCTCAGAACCATCACCTTCCATCATATGAAGCTTTCATGATTACAAGGAATGTTCACTTCAAATGCTTTCCTAAAAAGAGACATGAATGTGGGTGGAATTTCCCATCCTGTTTCTCAGACTCCCCTCCTGTCCCAGACAATCAATGGCACCTACAACTCCTAACTCATTCAGGGTGTGTCCCAACAACAAAGCGACCATGGACTGATCAGGAAGAACTCACAGTTCCATTCCAGGCTACATTCACAATCCCTGTGTAGACCCTTCTCTGATTGCTGGGGACCAGTGTCTAACAGCAGCAGCAAAATGAGTACACGAGAGAAAGCCAGCCTGCTGCCAACTAGAAATCTGGCCCACCACTTCCAGAGACCAGTTAAGAATATACCCAGTCACTTGTGTCACTTCTTTTTCCCCTTTGGATCCATGTTCTTACTGGAGAAGACACAATAAATATGTCAGAAGGTACCGATTCTCAAGCATGGCTCCAGACCAGAAGCACTGACATCACCCAAATTCGTAGAAAATAAGGAGTCTTGTTCCCCTGTTCACAACTACAGAATCAGTATTATTGAGGAGGGCACCTTCAATTTATGTTTTTACAAGCATCCAGATGATTGTGAAGCATGCTAAATTTGAAAGACTTTCCATTGCCATAACACATCCCTGAAAAATGATCAGAAAAAAATACCCTGGGAATGGTCCCTATGCATAAGGAGTTAATGCTCTGACTAAAAAATGCAACATTATTTTTATGAATCAATAACAATAAAAATAATGTGATTCATAACCCATTCTCTATTAGTTTCCTTTACTTGTCCCTCTCAATTCCCTAACTGTCTCTTATGTTCTTATTTGGTTCAGTGACAAAATAAATTATTTGAACTCACATTCTTGTCAGGGTGCATATTAGTGGTAGAATTCAGTTGGACTTCTAAATCAAACTAATTTATTGAAATGCTTTGGAATTTCAGCTAGAAATCATATACGACAATAGGTTAGGAGATGCTTAATTTGAAAACTTGGAAATATTTCTCATTATTTTATTGAATGTTGATAATTGTCGTCAAATTGTCATAAATGTATCATTAGCAGATTTCAACTGCTCTTAAAGCCCAGTTCCAAATAATAAACACTCCAATATTAAATTCTTGTACGCATAGGGTAAGCACGTTCCAAATTTGAGGAGCTTTTCCTAACAACCTATTCCAGTTCACAGGCTGCTGGTCTGTGCTTCAGAATCTAAAATTCACACAAAAACCACCATTCCAAACCTCCTTCTTATGTATTGTCCTGTCCCTGATTTCATCCTCTGGTCCATTGGCTCTTTTCTTTCTTATCTCAATTAGCTGGATGCAAGACTCTATTTAAAATCCAAAATTAGTCCCAGAAGTCTCCTGTTGGTTCCCACTTCTCATTTCATCTTTGACAATTCCTTGGGAATTTTGTATCAGATTCTGTCATAAATATACTACTAAACACTTAACCCTTTCCCTGATGCCCAAAACCACAATAATGTAGATATCTCCCACTCACCTATATCGTAGGTGATAAACCATGGAAGTGAATTGTAAAGGACAACAAAATGTTAGCTCCCTGCCAGTTCTCAGAAGCTAAGACTGTGGAGACTGGACAAATCCACAGGGGATGTTGGAGCTTACAGGATGGTACAGAATGAGAGGGACTGAAGCGAAGTTTACTTCTCCAGATAGACTTTCTGATGCTAAAAACATTCTTGCATTCATACTAAGCTAACAAACATGAGAAAAATCTTCTTTGATATAAACATCTTCTGCTCTCCCAAGACTTGGTGGAATGTTGGATTTCATATTTAATTTTCCTCTGCACTTTTATATTATCTACGAGTATAGCTTCTACAATCACCATAGTATGTTGTTTTCCATTCCAATGCATTTTAAACATGGTAACATATAGGTATAACCTTTTAATACTATATATTATTTTCTTACTGTTTATAATATTTATAAGTAACCATACTATCTAAGAATATGTCATGCTTTTTCACTAGAATAATTTTCTGGAAATCTCACTGATACATGTACCTTTAGCAAATTCCGTTTCACCAATTTTTTACTTGTGTAGATACAGCAGATTTTTTTATTATTATTTCTTTTTAGTCCTTGAACTCATGAATGTTGCCTCCAGTGTTTTCCTTCCACTGTCAGTGTTGCCATGAATAGACTCTTGCAATGTCCTTGTTGTTCTGAATATAAAACTAGGACTTGAATTGCTGAAGATGTTTTTAGGCATCTTCAAGTTAAGTCCATGTGACGACATTGTCCTCTGAAATGGTTCAACCATTTGCACATCCGCAAACCCTTAAGGAGGCTCCAATTCCCCAACCATGGACCCACTGTATTGTATGGTTTTAATAGTTTTACATAAGTGAAATGATATTTTTATTCACGTCAACATTATAACTAAGAAGTGTATGTAACAAAACACTTTATTCACCATTTGAGATCCCATATCTATGAATTGGCTGTTCATATTCCTTTTGACATTTGTTGGGGGGATCTGGCTTTTGTTTGTGGGTGGGTAGAAATAATTTCCTATCTATTTTGGACACAATTTCTTTCTAGGTGATGCACATTGGAAATATATACTTTCATTTTTGTGGGGATGTTAAAGTATATTTTCAGACAACATTTACTTGCCTTCATGTTATCAGAGTTTTAATCTTTAACTTCTACTTTGTATTTATATTTTCTTAGAGAAATATTCCTATGTCATAATCTTAATGTTATGCTTTCTAATTTTTGGTGGAATATTTTTAGGTTTTCTAATATCAAACTGGTCCCCTGGATATATGCAACACTTATGCATGGAATTCATAGAAGGTAAGATATAATTAAGCTTGTTTTCACCCATGATTGTTGTGTAATCCATTATATCCTTACAGATATGCCAAGCCACCTCTGAGTATTTAATATATTTGAATGTCTCTCTGGGGGACATATATATCATTTCATTGCATTCTCAGGGCAACCAATGTGCACTTACCTGCATTTTATCCTTTTGTTATAATCTAATAGCATACCATTCATTTGGTTACTCAAACTTTTCCTGCTTTGTCTATTGGGAATTCTTTCACATTGGAACCCAATCTTTTGTTCCTTTGAGCACTTTTTTAATTTCTGGCACCTCACAATTCTTCAGGCTCATCTGGTATTTTTCCTGAATCAGACAAAGAATCATCCATTTCTGCAAGAAGCCATTGATCAGACAATGTTAATAGAAATAAAATTTGGATTCTGAATGTATTCATTACTACTGGATTCCCCTGATCTTAGGCCCTGTATGAGGAGGTTTTAGGCCTTCTAAAACAGAGCTAGAAATATATATTTACATTATTTGTATAATTATTTCTAGATCTACACATCCATGGTTGTAGATGCATTCATCTCAATGTCTGTGATTCTAACCCAGTACAAGTTTCATCCTACCCTTCCCTTTGTTCCTTATTTGCACTTATCTATATTTGTCAAGTATGATGTTGCAGGCTTCCAAGGGTCTATTTCTCATGGATAAGGAAAATTTAGAAGTACATTGAGAAAATATTTATTTTATATCTTTGCTCTTTTATATTCCTCTTTAATTTAAAGTTAGGTAAAAATCTCTAGTGTATATGATGAATTCCCTCTTTCAGAAAGCAATTCAGATAGTAATTAATATGTCCATGCCATATATTTATATTACCCCTGACCCCAATCAGATTCCTGTTTCTGGGGAGTTAACAAAGGCCATTCTCTTGTTTTCCCACTCCTAATCCTTCCAAGATTTCTGTTTCTGCCAATGTCATTGAAAAAAAAACAAGGTAACAGGGGATGCAGGAAGTGCAAATGCAACTACTAATACAATGGCGCCACTCTTCTCTGATCTGTCAGGTGTTCAAAGATTCAGCATATTTTCATGAGATAATTTTTCAGTTTCCTGATATATCCAGTGGGCTTCAAATGCTTTGGTTTTTTAATAATCTAAAGAGTTGTGTAAAGCCCTGTTACCTCATTTTAGGAGAGTCAAAATTTTAATCTCTAGAGTAATTAACAGCAAAAGGTACAAATTTTAGCATATCTTAAATATTCACACTTAATTTTAATATCAAATAAGCTCCCTGACACTTAAAGATGTACAGAATGCTTACAGCATTGTAACATAGTTTCCAAAGGTGAAAACAACTGAAACGTCTAAGAACTGACAGATGATGCATTAGTCAGCATAGTCAGGTTTCTCCAGAGATATTATAGATATATGTGTGTGAAAATATTAAGAGATTTATTACAGAAATTTGCTCACACCCTCCATGGCAATGGGCAAGTCTGAGTTCTTTTGGGTAGGCTGAAAGTTGGAAACTAGATTTAGGTGATGTTGAATTCCGGAGGAAACACTGGCTGCTTGAAGTATAGGTAGAAATTCTTTCTGACTGCTTGAAGTCCTCCGTCCTCATTTTAAGGTTTCCAATTGATTGGAAGAGGAGATTCCTCTCATCTCTGATTATAGAGGTAATCATTCATAGATGCAATCAGCTGACAAATAGTTTAAATCCACATCAACATTCACAGTAATGATAATGCTGGTGTTTGCTGGACCAAGAACTACAAATGATAATCTAGCAAAGTTGACATATGAATCTAACCACCTTAAGTGCATCAACTCACTGATGTATGCATACAATGAGTTTGTAGTCAAAAAACAACAACAACAAACTAATGATATATTAGTTTGCTCTTTTATATTCCTCTTTAATTTAAAGTTGGATAAAAATCTCTAGTGTATATGATGAATTCCCTCTTTCAGAAAGCAATTCAGATAGTAATTAATATGTCCATGCCATATATTTATATTACCCCTGACCCCAATCAGATTCCTGTTTCTGGGGAGTTAACAAAGGCCATTCTCTTGTTTTCCATGAGAAAACAAAATTATTTTTTGAGTGATACCAAAATTATTATGCTGAGTGAAAGAAAAAAGATTCACAGTGCCATATACAATATTATTCTATTTACATGAGATTATGAAAAAGAGAAGTATGTAGAGAATGACATCCATCCTATCAGAGTTTGTTCAGATCTGATGTGAAGGGAGGGTATGGATATCAAGGAGAACATAAATCTTTGGAGAACTGAGAAAAGCTATACCAAGATAGTGATGGTGGTTACATGACTATAAATATTTGTCAAATTTCATATAAATGAAAATCCAAAACGTATTAATTTTCCAAGATGTAATTTATAGTTCAGTAAACCACACTTCAATAAAGTCTGTAGCATAATTAAATAAAATTATATGGAAATAGGACATTTAACATAATACATACTAAAAGTAAACAGGCTTATCTTTATTTGAATTTTTGCATATTCTTATTCAATATATCCAAGATCCCATTATTTGTAAGAGGCACTTTTTGTTTTTGTAAGACATTTTTTTTATGTACCTATCTGTTAGTGAAGTTCCAGTGTTGAATATGGACTGGGTGTTTTACTCACAGGGAATATTGAGGCAGTGCAGAAATTAGCCCAGCTGTAACTCTTCTCTGAACACACGCACTCCTCCAAGGCTTTAAAGGACAAAATGGGGGATGTTTAGTTACTGAACCCAGCATCCAGGGCCATCAGTAGGGGAAGGCCACACACACTGACCCCTTTTACCTTCACAATCCCAGCCAGAGCCTCCTTGGCATGAGATGCCCAAAGGCCAGTAGACTTAAGAGCCTGTGAAATATCTGCCCATGCATCCAGAGTAAAGCAGGTGAAAGGTGGTCTGTGCATCTGGCAGCTTACAGGCCAATGATTGGTAGAGACTTTAAGAGAGAAAAGGGCCAAAGGAGGTCTCTAGGTATCAGACAAGATCTGGGACCAAACCCTTGGGCTGTTCCTCAGGTCTGTTCCATGGCTGTCCATAGGAAAAGGAGCACATTCATTGTCCTGGGAAATCCTGACCCTGCAGTTTCTTCCTACTATTCTGCATTCAGGGGATCTTTCTGATGGCCTCTTGTCTTTGAGAGTTCTTAGGAGGGTAATAAACCCACACTAAGTCTCCCACCCTCTCAAATACAGTGGATGTATGCTCAACTCTCTGCTTGGATCCTAAACCTCTTCCCTTTCTGCCTGGAGGTAAAGGATCCCCGCCTGACACTTTGCTGGGGGAGAGAGGTAGTTAGATAGTGTCATCCAGAAAAAAAACCCTAAATCCTCTTTTAATCTTCACTAGGGGCCGCTGTAAACATGGAGTGTCATCGAAATTGTCATAGTCCTGCAGATGAGTTGTGACCATCTCCTTAGAAATTTTTGCTTGTCTCAGAGCCTCAATTGAAGCTTCTAGTAAAATCCAGCTAATAAGTCTTTTCTAAAAATTTGGTTAAAATAAGAATGACCCCTTCCAATAACCAAAAAGGTAACCTGAATCATGACCAAAAAAAGCTGCACCTTTTTAACCTTGCAAAGGTGGGGTGGTGCCCTGGAATTCCTATTTACCTAAAAGTATGCACCCCTAGCTTGGTGATGCTTGGGTCTTTTTGCCCAGTTGCTCTTTGTGTGCCCTTTGGTGTCTTTCTTTCCTTCACTTGCACAATCCAGTACCCCAAACACTGCCTTCGGCAGATGGTGCCCAAGCTGGACCTATTTCCAAAGCTACATGCTCCCTCACTCTCTGTCTGGCACAGACTAACTCATTTCTCATGGACATTCTCAGAATTCCCTACATCTCTTGCAGGGATTGTAACAAGAATGGAGGGGAGCAAGCCTCACATAAAGGGACCCCTTGAAAGGCAATGCTCTCTGGCCCCAGGAGGGAGGGGCAGGTGGGGTGGAGCAGCACATAGGAGGAGGATGAAGCAATGACAAGTCAAGGGTGATCTATTCCATTATCTTTCTTGAATCCAGATATTCAGTTATAACTATTTCCCTGCTTTCTCATTATTTTTTCTCACTATTCATTGTTTAAAGATGCTGCATGGTAGTAGACTTGCATCACAGCTGAGGATTTCAAGGTTAAGATATCCCAATTTTCTTAAATTGAGTTACAAGCAAAGCTGCTGAACATGTCCTAAGAGGGAGGCATGACCTCTATGACACTGGTCAGGTAATTAACTTGCCCTTTGGTTGGAGACATTACTGCCATCTCCCAAGGCTGTTTGTTATATAAAAGTTCTTGAAATATAGTCAGGAACAGAAGTTGATAACAAGATATCAAAAAGAAAAGAAAGATAGAAAGACAAAGAAAAACTAAGCTGAGATATCCATGGAGAATTTTCTCCCAATAGGGTATAAAAATACCTTAAAGATTTGGAAAAATCAATCCCCCACATGAAAACAGGCACCCAGAAAATTTCTGACAAGCTAACTAAACTTAGGCATGTGGTGCTATGGGGTTGTAAATGATGGAAAGATTCAGAATGTAAGATAGAATTCCCAGAAGACTTCATAGAAAAGTCAGCACCAAAGACGAGTAAGGTTAAACTGGGTGAGGCAATAAAAGTAACAAAAATCAAAAGCATATTATGACATTTTCTGAATGAACTCTCACTTGTTATCTCACTGCAGATAGTTAAATACTACCCAAGGTAAAACAGAATCAATTATGAATAGCTTGTTTATCTAAATTTGAAAGATGAAAAACTATGTTTTCAAAAGAATGCAAAGGTTGTCAACTTTGTGGTCTTAAAATGTGCAGATTTTAAAACAAAACAAAATATAAAGGATGAAATCACAAATTAGACTAAATAAAATTAAGACCTACTCTTCAAAAGACACTGTGATACACAGTGAAAAAGAAAAAAGATGAGTGAGAATGAGAGAGGAGAGGAATAATGGACACTAAAAACAGATTTCTATTCAGCATTTACAAAAAGTCTTACACATCAATAAGAGAAACAGACAGGAAATGCAATAGACAAAAAATGGGCAAGATGAACTAACAGAAATTCAAAATAAGATTTTTTTCCAATACCTCATAAGCATGCAAAAGTCCCCAAGTTCTTTACTAAACTTGAAAATGCAAATAAAGCCACTATTTGATAGCATGACACTCTTACCAGAAAGAAAAGACAGAACATTTCAAATGTTGGCAAAGATATGGATACAGCAGTAAACACACACTGCTGATGGGTGTGAAAATCAGTACACGCATTTTGGAAAACTGCTTGGCAGTGTCTCCTAAAGCTGAAGATGTATAAATATATAAAACAAATTGCCATACTATACACATATTCAAGAGAAATTCATATCTGTATCAAGAAAACATTTTATAGGATTTACATCCAGCAGTTCTTAATAGCTGCATTCTGAAAACACTCACATGTGCATCAACAGTAGAATGATTAAATCATGTGATTTTTGACACCAGGGAAATGCATCATCAATGCCAATGAATGATATACAACATGCCGAAATACAGATACATTCAAGACAACATATGGAATTGCAAAGGCCCAGTTCTGAAGAGTCCAGGAATTCTGATTCCATTGAAATGAAGCATAAAAAGTGTTGAATCTGAGCTGTAGGATGGAAAAGCATGATTAACCTGGCAAGCAATGATAAGGATGAGGCAGAGTGATGCATCTCAGGTAGCAGGGTTTTGCTGTCTTATGGTTTGTATTTTAACATAAGGGCTTCATGAAAAATTCTGTTTTTTAATCTATAAGTTTCATAAAATATTTTGGTTCCAATCTAGGAGCCTCATACAAATAGTGTCTGGTTCTATAAATTTTATCAAGCTGTGTACTTATGATGTGGGCATGTTCCTTAAATATCTTGTAAAACATCAGAATTTCTTTTAAGTTGAGGGATGTTATATAGGTATGAGTCCTGTTATTGTCCTTATATTGTCAATGTAGAAATAAAAGGTATTAAATAACTTGATACTGTGATGAGTTTTAAACTGTATGTTGTAATTTCTAGGGTGAAAACTGAAAGATACTGTATACAACTTCCAAAAAAGGATAAAATGTAGAATTATTTCAAAAATTAACAGAGAAGAAAGTAAGGTAGACAAGGCAAGAAAAATAGAACAAGTGTTATGATGAGAAGATGATCAGTTGGTAAACTTAATTGCACATTTATCAATTATTAACAAATAGATTATTCTCTCCTCTTACATTAAATTATTGTTGATTGCATTCAATTGCATATTGTTTGCAGAGATATGGCAAAACAAAAAGATCATTTAAATAAAAACTAATCTTTCATATAATTTTAAACAATGAATTGACTAATGTGATTATATATAATACATAAATAAGTAGATACATAGATAAAAATCAGATGAAATAGACGTTGTTTAAACATTTTGTCATTATAATTAATATTATTTTTGCATTTCTGATATCCAGGTTTCAAATATTATTGCTTGATAGAACAGAAACATAATCTGTATATGAATGTAGGTGTATATATGCACACAGACACATAAATACATACACATATTCAGCCATTCTTACATATAGCAATGTATGCATTGTGTGTGTATATTGCTATTCCCTTGTAATATGTAAAAGCTTCATGATCATGTTTACAATACTGTAAGGGCCAAGAGACCAAGCAACTGAATGTGGTACAGAGAAATACCATTTACATATATCTGATGGAATTTGGGGACTTTTTATTCCTGCTGCAGGAAAAGCTGAGCCAGAAAACACTGGAGCCATGGCCAAGGAGAACAAAGAGCCTGATAGTTGGGAAACATGTAGCAAATACTGCATCTATCTGCAACAGCCACAAACTGGGAAAATTAAAAAGAGTAATACAGGTCTGAAGGATGGCAGAGTGGGTGTAAAAGGACACAAAGGTGCTCAGCAGTGAAAGGATGGTTTGTGTAGCTCTGGATGCAGAGAAGGACCTGGGGGAGAGGTTGGTCCTGTGAATGTGTAGGACCCACTGCTTGTGCCTGTACAGGATGGAAACCATGGAGCTGCTGGCCCAGAGCATGAGCCCTGAACATAAGTATTAATGAATGATAACAATGTGGCATACAGTGAGTCTGCACTGCTATTGTGAATTATAGCAGAACAGAATTCTAAATTTCTTCTGTTTTTGATGGTAACATTTTTCCAATTGCGGGTCAGATACATAGGAACAATGATATTTACCAGCATGTAGAGGAGTCAGCACAGGGCTATGGAGAAGCTGATGTACTTGGGAGCCTTCACTTTAAGCTTTGCCCATCTTTGCCCAGTTCCTGGAGCTGATGGTGATGGCCTGGAAGTTGCTCAAGAGGCAGGTGCTGCCAATGGACACAGCCCCACCCACACTGCGAAGGTAGTAAAGAAGTTTGCATCCGAAATCTTTGAGGAAATCTTCCAAATCAAATACTGCCATTGTCCAAGGGACTCCATTAAAAAAAAAATAGTGAGAATGAACAAAGAGATCCCTAAAATCAGGTGCTTGAGAATCAGATCTTTGGACCTTAACTGGCACTCAGTGACATAAAGGTAGATATGGTGGTAAAGAAGAAAGAAATTCTCCAGAACTCCAACTACAGTTGGGATAAGAAGACTAAGCCTGTTGCCAAATCCCTGGAGGACATTCTGCTGGTTCCCAGGCACTGACGTTTGTCTTCAATGCCAGAAGATTCTGCATGGGAATAGGAGATGTGGGCCATGTGTCAACTGAAATCCAATCTTCTCCACTTACCATTAGTGTCCTCTAAGAAGCATTGATTTAATGTTTATCTTTTATTAAGAATTTTCTAATATTTGTATGTGTAACATTTAAAGTGTGTTATTAACGAATGAATTTTTGCTATACACACTGTACATGTGGTAACTTCTTTAATCTTCACAAATTTTTGAGATGGCCACTACTACTGCTTTTAGCATAATGACAAGGAGCACTTAGGCACAGGGAGGTTTGTCTACATTCACATGCTGGTTAGGAGTAGAGTGGACACTAGAACTGGGCTTGCCAGTTAACCACCATGCTCTGCTAACAAAATCAGGTAGCTGTGTTATTGCAATAATCCAGACATAGAACTTTTTTTGTTTTTAACCATTATAATCTGATTTTAAGCAGGTCATGTCATACTTTAACATTTTGGTTTTAACAAGTTTCAGTAGTGTTTAAAATCTAATATAGGGGCAATATTACTTATGAATAAACTATTTGTTATGTGGTTTTTTGTTTTGCTTTGTTTTTTGCATGGGCAGGCACTCAGAATCAAACCTGGGTCTCTGGAATGGCAAGCAAGAACTCTGTCACTGCACCACCATTGCCAGCTTGAATATTATGTGTAACTAAATGCAGACACACTTGTGGGAGTAAAATAGTACAGGAACATTCTCCTTGAACAAGTTGGATTTAATGAAAGCATGACTGGCTCAATATTTGGATGGCAGTAGGAAAGTTCACTTGCTTTTATACCAGAAACAAAGATATGACAGTGCCTACCTGAGGAATTATTCAACAATCTCATATCATGTCCCAAACTACAGGACCTGAAACAACAAATAAAAATTTATATATATATATATACATACATATATATATATATATAGTATAGGCTAGAAACCAGATAATTATTATTTGTATTTCATATATTCACTAATTGCCTGATATAAGAATTATGTAAAACTACTGGCAATGAGATGAGATTATTAAAACCATAAGACACATACAGAAAATTAAATCTGCATAGTATTGAAGTTTGTGCATTTAAAAACTGAAGTGGACATTTTTGGGTTGATATTAGAATATTTTTAAATCAGAGAAAATATCGTAAGTTACATTGGCTCATGGCAGCTGCTGTTTGAAGCCCATAACTCTAAAGTTAACTTTTCTTTAAATGCTGCTTCCCTAATTCAAGAGGGAAAATAGTCTCACTATAATTGACAGACCACTTACATTTTCAGTAGAGACACAATTACTGTCTTCAAAAAGCACTTCATATGCTCAGAGTTAGAGAAAACATTTCTATCCCAGCAGTTGACACTCACATAAACTTTCTACACAAGATTGACTGATGCTTTCAGATTCATCTGACATTTTGTTATAAGTGTGAAGTGTTTTACTCACAACTCTACTGACCCCATCTCTCTATACCAGCTCAGCTCAGGCATCAGGAATAACTTTGGTCCTAGACCAATTACAATGCCAGAAGACTCCCTTTTTCCAATATGATTGCTTACAATGACTCCTCATATACCTCCTTTTTTACAGACACTACTCAGATTGGTTTAAAAATATTCACCCTACTTCTTTCTGCTGCCAGGTCAGTGGACTTAGTATGACAATCATGAGCACACAGCAAGTGTCAGAGAAGCAGCTTGACCCTGAGATGTGGGCCTGTGGCTCTGTGACCTCATCTCCCCACAGCACTGTAATTATCATTTCACTGCAGTCTTGAGACAATGAGAATATTTCTGAAAAGTTTTTTCCCAGGTGCTAATTACCAGAAAATAATTACAAGTTCCTACTTAGCATCTCCAAAGAGAAGTCAGAGGCTTTGGAAGAGGCTCTTTCTTTTCCATGAACCCTAGAGGCAGACAGGGTCTCATGGAGGGAACAAGTAATGCTGAGGTCTATATGTGAGAGATTGTTAGCGAGGTAAGTGTATCTCACTGGAGGCTCTGCTTCCCTGAGAAGTCCTTCCTCACAAAGTAGAGCTTTTTCCACTTCTTTAGTTCACTGAGTTTCACTATTAATTAAATTATGATCAGAGGAAAGGAATCTGGCAAAATACCTGAGAAGGATTCACAAAGAGATACAAGTAAAAGGAAGAATATGATGCCAGTAGTTTACATTAGAAATCATGAAATTCATCAGAAAAGCTCAATACCATATCATTTTGATTCATACATATAATTTTTTGAAAAATATCCATTCCCATTATTTTTTCCCTGAGTAGTGATCAGAAATCTAATAGAACAATGTTACTGATAAGACAGAAGTTTATGTATCCCTCAAGAGCACAGACATCTGATGGTTTAACAGGCAGATTCTACAATTTCTTAACTATTAGATAAGCCAATGCCATGTTCTCAGTTCAGGGGAATTGAATGTTTATGAAAGCCCTCTACACACATGCAAATACACACACACACATACACACACATATGCACAATTATTTAGCTGTAAGTAATGAAGAATAGTTGCCTTTGCAATTTAGAAATTTAAAACGTAAATTCAAATTGTCCTTCGGATCTTCCTACAACAAAATATTTGTACAATTTGATCCAGGTATACTATCTAATATTGCCAATACTGTAGTCAGGATTTGGAACCATAGTGTTGGACATTCACACAGTTATCCAGTTACACACATATGCAAACACAAGTGTGCATGCAAACCCACACAACTATATATTCACATATTTACACATGTACACATTCATATGCACTGTACATTACAATCTCACATGCTTCCATACACTCACCAAAAGACACGCTCACATTTATACATGCTCACTATAACACACACTGATACAAACTCAAACAGTCCTACCCAAGTTCATAAAATCACACTCACACAGTCACGTGTGTATATATTTTGACAATGTGTGCATTTTGATAGAATAATGGTATCTTAAGTCTTATAGGTATCTTAAAAGGTACTTTTCCACTCTGTCCTCCTTCCAACTCGGCAACAATGCAAAAGTAATTCAATATCACACTTACAAGTTCTTAGCATGAGCATTTTCACTCTAGGCATAGAGCCTGAAAGTTGGAACATCAGAATAATGACAGTGTGAGCACGTAGGATAGAGTTGTGTAAGAATGCTGGCACAGTAAAAGAGTATATAGGAATAAGGTGAGAGATCAGAGAGCCTGAGGACATAAGGTGCATAGAAAATTCAGGGGGAGAAAGATGACAGAGATTTACAGGACACTGTGTGGTTAAAGAAGCAGAGGGTTTAAAGTGCACCACAGCCTTTAAGGGAACAAGGAGGGAATCTATGCAAGGAATTTAAGGGTGTGGGATATATTGTATTCTGGGGATACAAGGGATATTCATGGTCTAGGGGATGGAGAGGCTAGAGATGGTGGGGAAATAATGAATGAAGGAATGTAAAGAGCATGGTGAGTAAAAGGTATAAGGGCCTTCACTTCTATGAGTAGTTAAAGAACATGAAAGGTAAGAAGATAACAGATGAGTATCCAGGTCTTGGATACAATGAGTGGTCCAAGGCAATGATGGACAGTGAGAAAGGGAGATGGAGTCTGGAGCAGAAATGGGCCCAGGAAATCAGAGAGCAAAATGGAAGGAGGGAAATGAAGGGAGCTTGGGAGATGTGTGGGAATCAGTGGGTTAGAGAGCCCAGGAGAAAAATACAGGGACTGCAGTTAAAGCACCCTTCCTAGCAGGTCCAAATTAAATTCAACAAATACCTCATAGGACCAGATCTTTTAGACTGCTGGTATAGCACTTCAGTGATTTTTATCTATGATCAACAGCAGTGCTCAGAGCGACTGTTAAGGAACTTTCCAACCCAAAAATGGTTCCAAATATTTACGGGATACATTTAAAATTCTAATTGGAGTATACACTCCGGGATTGCCTGACCTTTTTCAATTTGTGCATAAGTGAGAAAGCCAGAAGAAGATACAAGGGATCTAACAATTGTTATAGGTAAGTTTGTTTCCAGAAAGCCACCCAAATCAGTATGGACATATTCAATGATATATTATCATCTATTATTAAAGTTCCCCAGGGAAACAGAACCAAAGTTTTCTAGGGAAACAGGAGATATATGAAATATGAGATTTTATAAAATTGTGTCATGCAACTTTGGAGATGCACAAGTCCAAATTCTGTAGAGCAGGCCATGAGCTGGCAACAATGTAGTTGTTTGATGAATTCCCAGGAAAGGCTGGCTGGCTGTAGATGAAATGAAAGTTCTCCCTTGTGATTGATGAAGTCATTACCTCGTCCTTAAAAGTATTCAACTGATTGGGTTAAATGCAACTGTTTGGATTCCTCACTGTGGAAACCACTCCTCTTAGTTGATCATCTGTGTCAGCAGCCACAAGGGCAATCAACTGACTGATGATTTAAGTCCCTGAAATATTCTTGCAGTAATGATTAGGCCAGTTCTTTCTTCACCAGACAAATGGGCACCATCATCTGGTCAAGTTGAAACATGAACCAAACCATCAAAATATCATACACAAACTTTTCCTCAAAAATAAATAAATAAATGAAAGGATTTGTCAGGAATCCAATCTTATAAACAAAAAAACAGATGAATCCATCTAGGATTCTGAGGAGATAATGTCTCAAACCTCTGATGTTCATTCAGATCTTTCAGATTTTATTGACAAACTTGAATGGTAGGGCAGGATAGTTTTTGAAAGATCTCTGGATGAGGAAATATTTTTTAAAACAAATAAATGATGGTTTGCAATTACAGGAACTCCAAAAGCATGAAATAAAAATTTTAAGAGCTCCTGATTGCCACTTTACTGAAAATCAATAAAAAAATAGAGGAACCCAAACCATACACCAAAAAATAAAATTAAAAATAGAGGAAGCCCCAAAGGAAGAAATATAATGTACAACAGCTGTCTATAGTCCAAGCAACAGGGATGTTGGAAATAAAATTGTCCATTTTGAAAGGGAAAAAAAAGCAAACACTAGGCAAATATAACCCCTGTATTAGCTAATGTTCTCTAGAGTAACAGAATCAGCAGGAGATAGCCATAGATATAAAATTTATAAAAGTATCGCATGTAACCATGGGAATGTAGAGTCCAAGGTCTGTAGGGCAGGCTGCAAGCTGGCAACTCTGATGAAGTTCCTCAATGAACTCTCAGGAGAGACTGCCTAGACAACCATGGGATTGCAGAGTCCAAAATCCATACAGCAGGCTGTGAGGCTGGTGACTCCAATGAAGTGTCTGGAAGAAAGCCACAGAAGAGGCTTACAGGCTGAAGCAGAAACAGTGACTGTCTCTTCTAAATCCTTCTTAAAAGCCTTCTGGTGATTAGATTATGTGTCACTCATTGCAGAAAACATTACCTTTAGCTGATTACAAATGCAATTAGCTGTGGATGCAGCCAATGTAATCATGATTGAAGTCCATGAAATTTCCTCAAAGAAACAGACAGGCCAGAATTTGCCTGACCAGATGACTAGGCACCACCACCTGGCCAAGTTGACACATAAACCTGACTATGGCAGTCCACCCCTTGTCAACTTGGCAGCTATACACATCACCTTACACCATACTTAATCTCTGAATAGAAAAAATAATGGACACATTTTTCTCTCATCTAACAATATTCAACAGTCTTGCAAACACCTGGATAAACATTGTGAAACTGTTTCTCCAAAGGAGAGAAGTTATCTGCACCAGTTGATAAGACTTTGCTCCACAATCCTAAGCATCTGCTTTGTGATTCTCCTATAGGTGCCTGCCAAAGGCTTCAGACAGCATTTCTATTTGCTACTGATACCTAAAGCACCAATGGATCAACTGCATCATATGGTCCAAGTGGCAGAGCTTCTTGTCCCGCAGCCTGGACCTGACACAGAGCCTCCTGATGTTCAGGTATCCACTCAAAATTAGCTGCTTTCCTGGTCACTCAATAAAGGGACTGGATTAGCACAACTAAGTGAGGAATATGGTGTCACCAAAATCCAAAGAGACCAACTAGGCATAGTACCTCTCTTTTGACTGTAGGAGGGGCCAAATGCAGCAACTTATTTTTCACCTTAGAAAGGATATCTCACCATGCCCCACATCACTGGACACTTAAAAGTGTCACTGTGGTTGATGGTCCCTGTATTTTTGTTGGAATTATCTCCCATTTTCTGACATACAGATGCCTTACTAATATGTCTAGGATGCTACTTCTTGCTCACTAGGTTCCGTGAACATGAGACCATCAATATAATTGACCAGTGTGGTGTCTTGAGGGAGGGAGATGTGATCAAGGTTCTTGTGGACAAGATTATGACATAGAGCTGGAAAGTTGATGTACCTCTGAGGTAGGACAGTGAAAGTGTATTGCTGCCCTTGCCAGCTGAAAAGAAATTGTTTCTGGTGGATCTTAAGAACAGCTAATGAGCAAAAAGTGTTTGCCAGCTCAATAGCTGCAAACGAGGTACCACAGAATGTATTGATTTGCTCAAGTAATGATACCACATCTGGAACAGCAGCTACAATTGGAGTTACCACCTGGTTGAATTTATGATAATCCACTGTCATCCTCCAAGGCCCATCTGTTTCCTGCACAGGCCAAATAGGACAATTAAATGGGGATGTGGTGGGAATCACCAGCCCTGCATCCTTCATGTCCTTAAGAATGGCAGTAATATCTGAAATCTCTGTAATCCCTCCAAGAATCCGGTACTGCTTCTGATTTACTATTTTTCTAGATGGAGGCAGTTCTAGGAGCTTCCACTTGGACTTTTCTATCATAATAACACTAGCTCCATGAATTAGATAGCCAGTGAGGGAATTCTGCCAGTTGCTCAGTATGTCTATTCCAATTATGCATTCCAGTTCCAGAATGCATAAAAGATCCAGGGGGCGGGTCCATTGGATCCAGGGGTCACTGTGAAATGGACTTGAGCTAAAACTCCATCAATCCCTGACCTCCATAAGTCCCTACTCTAACAGGAAGACCAGAGTGACATTTTGGCTACCCTGGAATTAATGTCACTTTTGAACCACTATCTAATAATACCCAAAATATCTGATATTTCCTTTCCCCCAATTCACAGTTACCCTGGTAAAAGGCCATCAGTCTCCTTGGGGAAGGCTTGGCAGAAGATTAACAATATAAATTTGTGGCAGAGTAACCAGGCCCTCCCCCAAAGGGCTATGGACTCCCCCTCATTCCAAGGGCTCTGGGTCTGTAAACAGTCTCAAGTCTGGAAATTGATTAAAAGGCCATGACTCTCTGTTTTTGTAATTCAAGTTAAAATTCTGTTCACATGACCTGGGACTCTTTTATTTATTTATATAGCTCAAACAAGAATTTAGTAGACTGCCCATCTATTCTCCTTCTAGGTACACAGTGATCTACTAACTAATGCCACAACATCTCCGAATATCAGATTATTTTGACTCCTGCTTTGAGTCTGCTGTCCACTATGATAGCCACATCCACCTTGTCTTTGGTGATTAAATGCTGCCATTTGGCTTCTGTCAACTCGGGATTCAGTCATCCTCATTGTGTTTAAGGATTCCAGCTCAGTGACGACAGTTGCCACAGTAACATCTGACCTACAGAGAAGGGCAACTACAGAGCTCTGCAGGGACAATGGTGCTAGTCTCACAAATTCATTTCTCACAATTCTGGTAAAAGGTGCATCCTTCAGATTTTCTTGGGGTGTATGAAGAGGTTTTCCATGATAAATCCATTCTAAGTTTCCCATTTTTCTAAGCATTGGATCCTCTCATCTACATTATACCAGGGCAGTTCTGGGCAGTAACGTCAGCCACCTTTTGATCCATGTTTCACCAAACCATCCAAACAAATTATTAATGCCTTTTCTAACACTTTGAGCTATAACAGTGAATGCAGAACAGGCCTACTCTGTTTAATGGGCCCATATCACTAAATCAGCCTGATCCAGCTTTATATTCTTCTCACCATTATCCCACGTTCTTAAAATCCATCACCACACATATTCACCTGATTTCTGTTTATATAAATTGGAAAACTCCTGCAGTTATTTTGGAGTATAATGTACCTCCTCATGATCAAGGAAATGATCAGTTATTTTGGGTCCTATTAGACAGTGGTTGAGAAGTGACTTTGTTCCTCACCTTTTGGGGCCTGTTGGGACTTTAGTCAAGTTGTAGGTCTGGAAGAAATAAGGGGTGGTGTGGATGAGTCATGAAGATAATTAGAAGTATCCTCCAAGCTAATTGCCACAGGGCATTCATTTAGAATCTCATCTGGTGAAAGAGGATTAATCATTCTAGGGTTGATCCCTTCAGGTGGGTATTGGGTGGTGAACTCCTCAAGGCAGGTTTCAGGTAAGGTGGCCATGTCCTCAGGGCAGAGTATTACAAGGTTATCTAAAAAAGATGCAGCATGATCTAAGGTTTCAACCTCTCCTCTGACGTCATTATCAGTCCATATGTCGCCATCCCATTTTTCAGTCCTACCCCTTTCCAATCAATGCACTCACTTTAATGCCAGACACCATGAAAGATTGAGATTTCCATTTATGTTGAAAAGTTGCTACCTAACAATAAGATTCTGGGTCTGATTTCTTAATATTTCAAGTTTGCAGCTTCAGGAAGTAAGATTTTCCTTCAGGGATCTCATAGAAACATTTACATCTGACATATGGTGCATAAGCTTCCCATTTGAGGCCTTCAGTTCATCCCTACCCCTCATCAATGTATGCAGCATATCTAACAACAACCAGCCAACATCTTTATGCCTCTTATTTTCATGAAGCTCTGTAAAGATGTCAAAAACATTATCCCCCAGAGCCTGACATCATCCAAGTGAAGCATTAGAAGAATCCATTGGTGATATTTTGACTATCTCTTTTGCCAGCTCACTCCATGGATTGGCAGTGTTATTCTGATTATGGGAAACAGAGTTTGTAGTATCTTTGGTTCCAGTCAGAGTAAAGAACCAATCATAAAAACCCATTTTTAAGATTTTGTTTCTTAAGAACAACCTCACTCCTGGTACCATGCTGTAATAGCTAGGGTTATCTACAGAAACGTAATCAGTAGGAGATATCTGCAGATATAAAATTTGTAAAAGTGTCTCACATAACCATGGAGATGTAGAGTCCAAGGTCTGTAGGGCAGGCCACAAGGTGACAGCTATGAAGAAGGTCCTCAATGAACTCTCAGAAGAGGCTGGTTGGATAACCGTGGGAATGGAAGAGTCCAAAATCCATAGGGCGAGCTCAAAACTCTGATGAAGGTCTGCAATGAATTCCACAGGAGAGGCTCACTGGCTGAAGCAGGAAGAATGTCTGTCCCTTCTGAGTCCTCCTTAAAAGCCTCCTGGTGATTATATTAAGTTTTACTCAGTGCAGAAGACACGCCCCTTAGCTAACTACAAGTGCAATCAGCTGTGAATACTGTCAACATAATCATGATTTATGTCCATGGCATGTCGTCATACCAACAGAGAGGCCAGTGCTTGTCCGACCTGGTGATTGAGCACCACCACCTGGCCAAATTGACACATGAACTTTATCATGACAATCCCCTTTATAATTGGTTTCTCATGTGTTTCCTGAAAAAGTGGCAGGGTGCATATTTTACAGCAAAGATAGCTTGAAGCTTCAGTGGCCACAAAGGGGATGTTTTAGTTTAAACAATGTTATACATTTAAAAGTTTTACTTGAAAAGTTGGTTCCCAGACTCCACCAAGGATTTGGGTACATTGTTAATCAATAGTCAAAAGATGTAATGATTCCAAAATAGCCTCTTTACCAGAAACATAATAAACCTGCCAAAAATAGTTAAATAGATAAATAGATAGATGAATAAATAAGTGACTAAATAAATAATGTCAGGTTTTTTTATATAAACTAGTGAGTGGCATAAAGCTTGTATTTTCTCTTTCAGCATTCTGAGTCTGTTTTCTTTGAGACATAGCTGAAGATTTTAGGCTGTAAGGCCTATATTTGTATACTAATTTAATATTAATTTAAAAGTAAAAAATATATCTTCTGAGTTATCAGTTTTAAGTATAAAAAGGCATGAATTTTTTCAGATGTACTTCCTTAATATATACAGGTTTCCTGAGCAAAAACCTGGTATTATATCTACTAGTTATTTGAAATGGTTAAAATTAATGTTTACATTTAACCAAATTAGGCCTTTATTTTGAAACTTTTATTTTGATGGTAACTGTGTTTTGTAAGATGCAATGCTAAAGACAAGTTTCCAAGAACATTTTGCTAAGTTAAATGTGTAAGGTATATAGGTTGTGTTTTACTGAATGAAAGGACAGTGACTCAAGTAAAATGACTTTTACAGGATGAGAAAGAGGAAAATGTTTAGCTAAACCCCAGTGGGTAGAAGGGTTATGCAAAAATAATTTTATTTCTTGTGATTACCATTAGATAAGATTTGATGGATCTATCTATGTGATTTTTTAAGGGCTTTAGTATAAGGGGTGCAAGGATAGTTCAGTGGTGGAATTGTGAGGAACTGCAAGCAGCAATTGTGTTTCACTGGATTCTATGCTTCCCTGAGAAGTTCTCTATCCTAACTCCTGCAACATTTAGCATTAATGGGTAGAAGAATGGAATCACAAAAGGACCTGAGAATAATTTTTAATTTAAGTGCTAATTTAGCCGGCCCAGTGTCCTCTCCCTTGAAACAACATCTGTCAACCTCAATATGAATTAACTAGGAAACTTAGATGAAATGAATATCTTCTAGGAAAGTATGCTTACCAAGAATTATTCCAGTAGAGATGGGAATTCTAACCAGAAGAAAATCCAGGAAAGGGAAAAGATTGTGTAATGGACTCTTGCGAATAAAATTACAGAATCATGTTGTTCAAGAGGCAGCATCTACCATTACTTTAATAATGAGATAAACCAATTATCCTTACTTAATTCATGAGATTTTAAGATGAATGGATTGTTCAAATGATTTTTTTCATAAACTTTTTTCATAAAACAAATTGACACTAAAATGCCCCATACATTTTTCCATAGTTAATACTACAGAGATATTAAAGTATACTTATAGTTGGAAAACATCTTAAATGGCATATAACAGACTGAAAAAGATTATCTCAATATAATAAATGGTAACTTGCTGCAGTTTATGTACAAAATTGAGGAGTCTTTTAATACTGGAAAATACACTGACATAATTCAACGTATATAGACAGATAAAGAGATAAATCTTCGATCATGTTCATAGATACAAAAATACTATTTGACAGAAATCAATAAGTGCTGATATTAAATTAATGTTTATATGCAAAGTAGGAGTTGATGGATCATTCTTAAACGTACAAACTAAGGTCTTCATCCTATTCATGGTAAGACACTAGAGGGAGTTTCACTAAGGTCAGAAAAAATACTAAAATCAGGTGATCACCTGTTCTCTATCTATGTAATATGACATTAAAGGTAAGCCAAGGCACAGGGGCTTAGGAATTGAAAAAATATATATAAAATTCTGTTTGTGGATGATATAATTATATCATCTTGGATAGAGGAATTGAAACAATAACTGATTGCTAAATTTAATTCTATACACGGATAGAATATAGCATGCATGTGCAAAACATAATCATTTAAAATGTGGTGGACATCTGCAATTAAAAAAGGATAATCTAAAATAACAAAATAAAATATAGTCCTATGAATATAACAAAAACATGTAAAGCCAGGAAAACCATAGAACATTGATGACATATTTGAAACAGAAATAAACAAATGGAAAACTGCATCATATTTTTTAATGAGTAAGCTCTAATCTCCTTAAGTTAATTTATAACTTTACAGAGGTTTCAACATATCTAGCATTAGTTAGTTTTTGGACCCAGTAATGTTATCTCAAAAACTTCATGGAAAAATAAAAAAATAATAATAGGCAGGACGACTCTAAAATAGAAAAAAATATGAAGTTGGCTAGCCTTATAAGATCATTGTCTATCATTGTTAGACTGATAATCCAATGGAACTAAAAAATTAGAAATATATCAATGTGCATAATATAAGTTAATAAGTAATAAAACTACTTGAGGAGATGTCCACAATACTGTAGTATAAGATTTGGGGCTGATGCCAATGGAGAAGCTTCACTGTGAATGGGAGAGGACAACTGGGCCAGCTAAATGGAGCAGAATAGGGAACCATACGTTTCAAAGATCCAGCATTGAGTTGCTAGCTGTGTACCATGTGTGCAACTTCTCAAAGAAGAACATATTTACTCCTCAGATATTCACATCTTTATTTTTCATATCTCTCATAAGAAGGGCATATTTACTGATGGGCAGAAAGAATCAAAGAAAATCCTCCAAATTACTGGGTATGCTGGTTAGAAGTTATATATCACAGAAAAGCTATGATCTTTAATCCTCATTCAACAATCATTCTGATTGTTTCCATGGAGATATGACCCACCCAGTTGCAGGTTGTAAATTTGATTATACAGTGGCATAGTTGCTGGCTGGCAGAATGCAAATACCAGAAAAAGAAAGGCTTTTAAAAAGGGGAATTTAATAAGTTGCTAGTTTACAGTTCTAAGGCCAAGAAAATGCCCCAATTAAAACAAGTCTATAGAAATGTCCAAACTAAGGCATCCAGGGAGAGATACCTTGGTTCAGGGAGGCCGATGAAGTTCAGGGTTTCTCTCTTGTCTGGAAGGGCATGTGGTGAACACAGATTCATCTGCTAGTTTCCTCTCCTGGCTTCCTGTTTCATGAGACTCCCTGGGAGGCATTTTCCTTCTTCATCTCCAAAGGTCACTGGATGGTGGACTCTGCTTCTTGTGACTATGTTGTTCTGCTCTGCTCGCTCTGAATCTCTCACTCTCCAAAATGTTTCCTTGAATAGGACTTCAGAATCTAATCAAGACCCACCCAAATGGGTGGAGACAAGCCTCTACCTAATCCAGTTTAGCAACCACTCTTGATTAAATCACATTTCCAGGGAGATGATCAGATTACAGTTTCAAACATACAATACTGAATAGGGATTAGAAGAAACAGATGCCTTTACAAAATGGTATTAGGATTAAAACATGGCTTTTCTAGGGTACATACATCATTTCAAATGAGCACAGGTGGTTTTCATGGAGATATATCTCCAGCATTCAAGGTGGGGTTTCTTACTATAGCCCTTTAAGAGGGAACCATTTGGGGAAAGTTTTATTACCATCAGAGCTGACAGAGCTAGTAGAACTAACAGAGACCACACAGCCAGATCACTTTGGAGATGAAGAACAAAAATACCTTCAAAGGAGCTTCTTGAAACAAGAAGATGAGAGAGAAAGCCTAGCTGATGTTGCCATGTGTCCTCATAGCTAAGAGAGAAATCCCAAATTGCACCAGCCTTTCTTGAGCCAAATTAAGGCAACCTCTTCTTGGTGCATTAATTTGAACATTTTCATGGCCTCAGAAGTGTAAACTTGCAACTTAATAAATTTCCATTTTTAAAATCTATTCTCGTTCTGATATATCACATCCAAGCAGCTTACTAACTAGAACACTGGGTCACTCAGCTAAGACAGGGCAGAATTGGACACCATCTCATGTTGCAGTACTTTCAAACCTTGCTTTTCCTGTAGCTCTCTACTGCTTGGACATAGCGTCTGTGAAAATTAGAGAACAAGTCATTGTTTCTAGAATACAAATCTGACATGAGAAAGCAAGGAATTTAAAGATAGCATAGAAGTTTTAATGAAACAAGCTGGACATCATGCTTGTGAAAATTTTGAGGAAGTTGTGCACTCTTCACATTCCAGAGAAGTGACTAATCATATATTGCTGAGGAGGTTTTTGGTAGTTTTAAGCTGTTATGCATCCTAGAAATATCAATTTCTTTTAATCAATTCCTGTGGGTGTAGACTTATTGTGAGTTGGACATTTTTATCGGTCTTCTCAATTGAGATGCAATCCATCTCATTTAATATGTGTTTGATCCCACTTAACTGGAGTTTGTTATAAGATGACTAAAGACAGAAAAAAATAGAGAAGCCAAGAGAGATGGAAGTTAAGAAAAAGAAACAGAGAAGTGGAGGAGCTGAGAAGTTGAGGCTAATGAAACCTGGGAGAGAAGCAGACATAGCCATGTACCTTCTCATGTGACAAAGGTGTGCCAGATTATCATCAGCCTTTCATTTTGGACAAAGTGTTATTCTGTTTACATCTTCAGTTGAATATATTCATTGCATAAGAACAGTAAATTTGGAGTTAATAAATCCTCATTGTAAAAGCCTACCCTTTTCTGGCATATTGCATTTTGCAGGCTTAATAAAACTCAAACAGATGTTGGTAACAGCAAGGGGATGTTGCAACTTGAAAATACAAAATAAAAAAAGCCAGCTTCATAAATGGGTATGGGATTATTCTGGAACAAATGTGAGATACTTCATAGAAAAGGCTCAGATTGCTTTAGAGACATCATTGGTAGAAATATGGACAATAAAGTTCCTTCCAATTAAGTCTTGGCAAATTTTATCCTGTTAAGATGGAAAGCAGAATTTAAAAGAGATGACCTTGTATATTTAGCTTGAGACACTTCCAATCTAAATGTGGAAAGTGCAGCCTGGCTTATTCTTGAAGTTTATAGCAAAATGTGGAAGGAAAGTGATAAGGTGGAAACTGAACTCCTGGGCAAAAAGAAACCATTAATTGATGGTTTGGAAAGTTCTGAGCATCCCAAAGTAAGTCCCTAGAGAATAGTGTCCCATGTGAGAATTTAAATGAATATGAAACATGTCAGCCATTTCATTGTGAATCAAGACTGGAAAAGCAGTTATCCAGAAAGGATTTTGCAAAGTCTGATGGTTGGGACATCAGTGTACTGCATGAGAGTCTGACAAGTTTTTTGCAACATATCTATGGACATGACCACTGCCAACCTGGATTCAAAGAAACAGAAAAGGGAGAGATTTAAAGAGAAATGATTACAAAGGTGGAATCATGGAAGCTAATGTCTAAAGTTAAGACATCGTTGTGGGCTGAATGAGGGGACTATTCCATGTTTGTGGAAAAGATGAGTCTACCCAGAGGTTGCAAATGGAAGACCTTCCACTCCTTGTTCATGAAGAGAGGTGCCACTCAGAGATTCAGAGAAGGTAGATGGCATTCACTGGGATTTAAAGAGAATCTGGCCACCACCCCACTGTTCTAATGGAATTGAGCCTGTGTCCCTGAGATTGGGGAGACACTTGCTGCCACCCCACTGTTCTGAGAGTGTGAAACTGTTTCCTGGAGAATGGGGACAATTCTGCTGCCACTCCCATGTTTAAGGAGCATAGGACCTCCAACCCCATGCTACTTGATGACGGTGGGGCAGAGAGCAAGGCCATCACCCCATGTCTTGAAGATGTTGGAGCCCTCAGCCCAATGTTTGCAGAGAATGCATCCACAGCACAAACCATTGAAAGCTGTGGGGTTGACACTCTATCGAGTAACTCAGGAGATGACTCTCAGACCTTGAAATCTAATATAGGAGGTTTGAACTGATTTTTCCTCCAACTTATCCCTTTGACATTAGAAATTTTCACTCTGTAACTGCCCCTCCTCTGTATATTTGAAACAAATAACTGTTCTAAGTTTTACAGGTCCGCAGCCAGAAGCGAATTTTGTCCTAGGATAGACAACACTTGAAACTGATTTTGACTAGAATTTGGACTTAATCTTGTTGCAGAAGTGATTTCAGGCTTTTCTGACATTGTGATGGAATGAAGGAATTTTTCATACGGAAGCACAGGTCTTTTCCATTTCCAGAGTAAGACATGTGGTAATTTGAAGCTTTTCCACAGAAAAGCTCATGTTCAGACTTCTGGGAGGATGGTGGAATAGGATACACTGAATATACCCTTGTTCCAAAGGGCAGCTAGAAAAGTGACAGAAAAATGATAGATAGAAGTTCCAGGTTGTGAAAAACTATGAGGGTCTTGTACACTGCACAGGGTGGTTCTGGAAAAAAGAGTTAGGAATTTAGACACAAAGAACCAGGTGAGTTGGCCCCATTGGTACTCCACTGGGGAAAAGAAGCCACGCTTACAGGAAGCTGCCTATTACTGCAGCTAGCCTGGAATGTCAGCCTCCTAAGCTCCATAGGCCAGAAGTCTTTTGGAAAAACCAGGAACCAGTAAACAATCTTTCTATGTTCTAGTTTGCTAGCTGCCAGAGTGCAACACACCAGATATGGATTGGCTTTAAATAAAAGAAAATTTAATTCATTAGTTCTTCAGAGGAAAGGCAGCTTTCAACGGAGATTCTTTCTTCCATGGGAAGGCACAGGATGATCTCTGCTGGCCTTCTCTCCAGGCCTCTGGGTTCAAACAGCTTTCCCTGGGGTGATTTCTTTCTGCATCTTCAAAGGCCTGGTCTGAGCTGCAAGTGCTGAGATGAGGTATGCCAACCTGCTTGGGCTGTGCTCTGTTGCCCT
>PVIY010017568.1:0-42748 GCA_004026745.1 Myrmecophaga tridactyla | reverse complement strand
CCTCCCCAGACCTCCCCACCTCACGCCACTCTCCCTTCAACCAGCCTGCCTGATGCACGTGTGGGGGGCACTTTTCCTGCTCTGGACGGCAGCTGGGGCCATCAAAGACTGCCCGGTACCGTGCACCTGCCAGAACCTGGAAACCATGGGGCTGTGGGTGGACTGCCGGGGCCGGGGCCTCACGGCCCTGCCCTCCCTGCCCGGCCGCACCCGCCACCTCCTGCTGGCCAACAATAGCCTACACTCGGTGTCCCCCGGTGCCTTCGATCACCTGCCCCAGCTGCAGTCCCTCGACGTGACCCAGAACCCCTGGCACTGCGACTGTAGCCTCACCTACCTGCGCCTCTGGCTGGAGGACCGCGCGCCCGAGGCCCTGCAGCTGGTCCTGTGCGCCAGCCCGGCCCGGACCTCCCACCGCTCACTGGGCCAGCTGACCGGCTACGAGCTGGGCAACTGCGGCTGGCAGCTCCGGATGTCCTGGGCTGACTCCCGCATCTGGAGGGATGTGGCGCTGGTGGCCGTGGCCGTGCTGGGCCTGGCGCTCCTGGCTGGCCTGCTGTGCACCGTGGCAAAGCCCCTGGACTGAGCCCGGCTTCCCCCACTGCTAGCCTCAGGCTTCGGGGTGGGGCCCTGAGCCAGCACCTCGGACCCCAGCAGCCCTCCCTGGTCAGCTCAAACCACCAGACACCTGAAATAAATTGGCTGCTCAGTCCTTTTAGCCAAGCTCAGAGGTCTTGTGTGTGTGTGTTTGTTTTCCTCTCAGCCCCCGAGTCTGGTTCCTTCCAGAATCCTGGGTTCATTTTGTTGAAACCACATGCCAGTGGGGGCTTCTCTGTCCCTCGAGTTCCTGGTACAATGGGCTGTTCTGCCTCTGTTCCCCACTCCTCGCCAATTCCACAATTCCTGGACGTGCCAAGCCTGTCCCCAATGCCTTCCAGGGAAGGCTAGCAGGTCCAGGGAAGGCTGGTTCTGTGACAACCCCCTCTCCTCCTTCTCCAAGCACCTGCTTCCACCACATGGGCTGCCCTGGACAGCCCAAGGCCAATTTCACAAAAACATGTGGCCCCTTTCTAACCCCCACAAAGAGCTCACTTCACAACACGTGGGTGAGCAGACTAGGACGTGCTAAAGATGCCAATTGGGTGGCAACGCCCAACAGAACCACCTGGAAAGGACACAGCACTATCCCAAATGGTTTTGCCCACATCTTTCCCACTTCCCAGGCTGCCCTGGACCCCCCAGCCCCACCCTACCTCACCTTCCCTTCACTTGGTTCTCTCTCTCTGTCTTCTCTCTCCCTTCCTTCCTCCCTGCCCCTCTTCTGCAGTCCTCTCTCTGGAAACAATTCCTCTCCAAGTGCTGACATTGCTACTTCCAAACTCTGGGGATCTACTCCCTACCCCACGTGACCATCTCCAGATTCTTCAAAGGAGCTAGTGGTCTCCCTCAGAGGAATTCTGGTGCCAGCTGTTAAAAGAATAAACTTCTCTCCATCGTCCGAGATACTATGTACAGGTCTGTTACTGGCCTGGTGGGGACTCAGAGTCCAAATATAATTACACGAAGGTCCCTCCCCTCTAGGGGCTCCACACGGGGCAGGGGGGGGGGGTTGGGAGACAGGATACCTGGTGCCAATTAAAGCAGTGCCAACTGAGGGGTGGCGTGGAGATGAGAAGGTCACGCCTGGAAGCTGAGTGGGCACTGACCAGAAGTGGGTACCGAACAAATGAGCTCAGGTCAGAAAAGGAGCCCCAAAACCCAAACACAGAGCTAATCCAATCAGTTGATTTTTTTTTTTTCTTTTAAGATGAAGAAAGACTTTTTCGCTGCTTCTTCAGCCAAAGACCCTCTCGTGTGGAGTTCATTGAGACCCTTCATCGGAGCTGCCAGCTTCATAGCCTGCCCTAAGATTTTGGACCCCTCCAATTCCACAGTTGTGTGAGACACCCTTATAAATCTCATATTTCCAGGTAGCTCCTGCTGGTTCTGTTTCTCTAGAGAACCCAGGGTTTGCCAGATGGGAAAGTCTAATAGCTCCATATTTTTTTCTTCAGTCCCTCAAGGGACTCTACATGTATATATATATTGCAAAAAATAATATATATACAAAAGAAGCAATAACTTTTATTTATTTATTTATTTATTTATTTATTTTTTAATTTTGCATATGGGCAGGAGGCACCAGGGATGGAACTCCAGACCTCCAGCACGGCAGGTCGGAGCTCTGCCTGCTGAGCCACGGCAGCCGCCCAGAAGCAATAACTTTTAAAGCACATCACAACAAGTAGTTGAAGAACAGACTTCGAAGTTTGGATTATAAACAGAGTGTGGATTACAATTCTTCACAATTTTAGGTTTTTTCCTCTAGCTGCTCCAAGGCACTGAGACTAAAATAAATATCAATATAATGATTCAGCAGTCATACTCATTTGATAAATCCTATCTTCTCTGTTATAACTCCACCTTCTCCTTTGATCTTTCTCTCAGTCTTTAGGGGTATTGGGGCTATACCCATCCTAACTTTTTCACATTGGAAAGGAGTAACGATAATATGGGATAGGGGAATGGAACTATTTGATGTTTGATGTTCTGGAGAGGCTATTCCCTCTGGGTTTCAGGACTTATCTGGCCTAGGAACCTTCCTGGAGGTTGCAGTCTTCTGGAAAGTAGCCATAGCACGTGAAACTTTTGTAGAAATACCAAATAAAGCCCTATGTGTTTTGTTTTTTTTTTTTGTAAACCACAAACAAACATACAAACATTCTTGACATACAAGCATTCTTTTAGTTTTTTTAATTTTTTAAAAACATAACATACAAACACGAACACTTTTACCATATCATCATTCCATTCTTGGTATATAATCAATAACTCATGATATTGTCACATAGTTGTATATTCATCTCACTTCATGAAGCCGCCATCTTGAACCCTCACCCCCTACATGTTCTTTGGGGTTGGCAGGAATGGTTTTGGTTGGGGTTTGGCAAACCATGGTAAATAGCAATATCTAGCGGAAGCTTGCATAAAGGTAGCCTCAAGGGAAGCCTCTTGAACTCTCTCAGCCCCAGATACCTTATTTGTTACACTTTTTTTCCCCATTTTTGGTCAGGAAGGCATGTCAATCTCATGGTGCCAGGGTGAGGCTCATCCCTGGGAGTCAGGCCTATGTGGCCAGGGAGAGTTTCACTCCTGGATGTCATGTTCCACAAAGGGGGAGGGAAATTACTTTTTTTGCAGAGTTGGGCTTAGAGAGAGAAAGTCCACATCTGAGCAACAAAAGAGGTCCTCTGGAAATAATTCTTAGGCATAACTATAGGTAGGCTAAGCTTCTCTGCTACAGAAATAAGCTTCTCAAGAGTAAGCCTCAAGATCAAGGGCTTGCAGAGTGATTTGGGCAGTGAATAAAGAAGTATTTGCAAAGTCTCCTTAGGGGAATGGAGAGAAAGAAGGAAATATATATTCAACTTCCCCATCTGGAGAATTCCTGATATTCTTGCAAGCAGTGGGGACAATCAAATCAATAGGCTGAGCCCTCAATCTCACCCCTATGAAACTTATTCTTGCAAAGGGCTAAGCCTACTAAAAGTTAGGCCTAAGACCAAACCCTCAATCTTGGGGTTCTTTTCATATGAAACTTATCCCTGCAAAGGATAGGCTAAGCCTACTTAAAATTAGGCCTAAGAGTCACCCTCAGAGAATCTCTTTTGTTGCTCAGATGTGGCCTCTCTCTCTCTCAGCCAACACGGCAAGGAAACTCACTGCCCTCCCCCTCTCTACATGGGACCCAACTCCCAGGGGTGTAAACCTCCCTGGCAATGTGGGACAGAAATCCTAGAATGAGCTGGGACTCAGCATCAAGGGATTGAGAAAACCTTCTCAACCAAAAGGGGGAAGAGAGAAATGAGACAAAGTAAAGTGTCAGTGGCTGAGAGATTTTAGAGTCAAGAGGTTATCCTGGAAGTTATCCTTATGCAATATATAGATATCACCTTTTTAGTTTAAGGTGTATTAGAGAGGGAAGTGCCTGAAATTGTAGAGCTGTGACCCAGTAGCCATTTTTCTTTAAGATGATTGTATAATGATATAGCTTTGTTTTAGTTTGCTAGCTGCTGGAATGCAACACACTAGAGACAGATTGGCTTTCAATAAAAGGGGATTTATTTAGTTAATGTATAGTTCTTCAGAGGAAAGGCAGCTAACTTTCGACTGAGGTTCTTTCTTACTTGGGAAGGCACAAGGTGATCTCTGCTGGCCTTCTCTCCAGGCCTCTGGGTTCCAACATCTTTCCCCCAGATGATTCCTTTTTGCATCTCCAAAGGCCTGGGCTAGCTGCAAGTACTGAGATGAGGCATGCTGAGGTGCTTGACCTGTGCTGCGTTGAACTTTCTCATTTAAGCACCAACCAATTAAATCAAACATCATTCGTTGCAGCAGGCACATTGCAGCCAACTGCAGAAGTAATCAGCAACAGATGAGGTTCACATACCATTGGCTCATGTCCACAGCAACAGAACTGGGCACCTTCACCTGGCCAAGCTGATACCTGAACCTAACCACCACAAGCTTTCACAGTGTGACTGTGATTGTGAAAATCTTGTTCTGATACTCTTTTTATCTATGGCATGGACAGATAGTAAAACATATGGATTAAAAATAAATTAATAATAGAGGGAACAAATGTTAAAATAAATTGGGTAGAGGGAAATACTAGTGGTCAATGAGAGGGAGGGGAAGAGGTTTGGTATGTATGAGTTTTTCCTTTTTTCTTTTTATTTCTTTTTCTGGAGTGATGTAAATGTTCTGGGAGATGATCATGGTGATGAACCTACAACTATGTGATGATATTGTGGACCATTGATTGCACACCAAGTATGAAATGTTCATATGTTAAGAATGTTCATGTTTGTATGTTGATCGGTTTTATTAATAAAATTTTTTTTTAATTTCCCCTAAAAAAAAATCTACACTCCTGAAATTGAAAAAAAAATTAGGCCTAAGAATCATCCCCAGAGACCCTCTTTTGTTGGTCAAATGTGGACTCTCTCTCTAAGCCAACTTGGCAGATGAACTCACTGCCCTCCCTCCTAGAGGTACATGACTCCCAGGAGTGTAAATCTCCCTGGCAATGTAGGATAGAAATCCTGGGATGAGCCAGGGCTCAGCATCAAGGGATCGAGAAAGCCTTCTTTACTAAATGGGGGAAAAGGGAAATGAGACAAAATAAAGTTTCAGTGGCTGAGAGATTCCAAACTGACTCAAATGGTTATCCTAGAGGTTTTTCTGATGCATTATATAGATATCCCTTTTTAGTTTATGGTGTATTGAAGTGGCTGGAGGGAAGTGCCTGAAACTGTTGAGCTGTGTTCCAGTAGCCCAGATTCTTGAAGAAGACTGTATAAGGATGTAATGTTTACAATGTGACTGTGTGATTGTGAAAACCTTGTGTCTGATGCTCCTTATATCCAGGGTATGGACAGATGAGTAAAAAATATGCATAAATAAATAAAGGATAAAATAAATTGGAATACTAGTGGTCAATGAGGGGGGTAAGGTATATGATATGTATGAGTTTTTCCTTTTTATTTCTTTTTCTGGAGTGATACAAGTGTTCTAAAAATGATCATGGTGATGAATACACAACTATGTGATGATATCGTGAGCCATTGATTGTACATCATATATGGACTGTATGTGTGTGAAGATTTCTCAATTAAAAAAAAAAAAAAAGACCAAGGGCTTGGTCTATTGATTTGGGAGTCCCTAATGTTTGAGAGAGTATCAGGCGTTTCCCCTGTGGTCAAGTTCAATAGTTTCATATTTTTTCTCCCATCCCTCAGGGGATTTTGCCAATACGTTTTAATTATCTGCTCAATATCCCCTGGGATGTACCCAGGCATTACATTAAGCTATACAGAATTACAAACCCTCATTCCCATTCTGGGCTCCATGTGTTTGGGTTGTTTAAATGATCCATCCAGACAGGTTGTTAGATTATGTGCCACAAAAAAATTTAGGTTTTGGACAAAATAAACCTCTCTTCCTTTGGTCTCATAGAGTAGTTGAAGTTCTAAGATACGGGCAATGTCTTCCTTAACCGTGCATTCTCAGTTACCTTAGTCCCAACCCAAACAGCTTTGTTCTTATCTCTAATTAGAGCCTGATCTCTTTTTCCATTTCTTTAACGGTTGCTGTATGTGGCAATGCTGATCTGCAGACCTGCAGAGCTCCCACTCTGCGTCTTAGATGTCATACAGTATCCAAAGCACAAGGGAAATACTGGGTTATACCTATATAACACTTCCTCACAATACCTTCTACCTATATTTTTAAATTATTAGCCCACCAAAATCTGGGATGTATCTGGGTATTACATTAAGCTATACAAAATTACAAGGCCTTGTTCCTGTTCTGGACTCCAGGAGTTCGGGTTGTTTAAAACAGCTATCTTGATAGGTTGATTTAGATTATGTGTTATGGAAAATTTAGGTTCTAGACCCAATAAACCTCTCCGCCTTTGGTGTCATACAGTAGGTGAAGCTGTAGAATACATACATTATCACCTTTCTTCCTGTACTCTGAATTACCTTAGCCCCAACCAAGATGGTCTTCCTTTTTATCTCTCATTGAAGCTTGATCTCTTTTTCAGTTGCTATGTACAACTGTTATTGTACATAGCTGTGCTAACTTTCAAGGCTGCAGCACTCCATTTCTGAGTCTTAGGTGTCACAGAGTTACTCAGAGTTCCAGGGAAATACCAGTAGATACATATATGCCTCAGTGTCTCAGAATCTAGAAATACACTTACAGCTTCAGAGTAAGTGTGGATGCTGTAAGAGCTTACAATCAGGCTCCAAATTTCTTATAAATATTTTCAGAAAGAGATTGTAGCCTATTTGTTCTTTTGTTTCTGGCTTATTCTGCACAACACATTGTCCCCAAGGTTCATTCAGTTTGTTGCATTCCTCACAAAGTCATTCCTTCTCATAGTAAAACAATATTCTGTCATACAAATGTGTCACAGTTCACCACTCTGCTTCTCAGACATTGTACCCTTCAGCCCTCTCCCTCTATTGGGCATCATGGATAATATCCGAAATGAACAGATCATGTCTCACAGTATCCTCACTTGGTTGTACAATCAGCAGCACTCTCAATTCTAGACCATATTCATTGGTCCATAGAGACAATGAACTGATAAACACAGCATCACTAAATATCAAATTAATACTTCCCCTTATCTATTGTCCCTCCCCCACAATTATTTACCCCTGGTAGTGCTGTGGTACTGTTAGTGTCTTTCTATTAATTATTATAAACATTTCATTTTGAGATACTTCAAACTTACAGGACAATTGCAAAAATAATACAAAGCACAGAGAGAGAATCCCACACATCCAACCCCCAGAACCAGATATGCTGCAACAATTTTAAAATTTTGCTACATTTCCATATTCTTCTATTTCGCCGTCTCTCTCTCTATCTATCTGACTGTCTATTTGACACTGTTTCATTTTCTGAACACCTAAGAGTAGGTTGTATGTGAACCTTGAACACTTAATACTTCCACGTACATTTCCTAAGAACAAGGATATTCATTTATGTGACCACCTTAAGTTCAAGAAATTTAACATTAATATAAAGCTTATAGTCTATATTCCACTTTTTAATATATCTCAATAATATCCTTTGGGTGTTTCCTCCTCCGTTATTAGATCCAGTCCAGGACCCTTTATTGCATTTAATTGTCATTGTCTCTTCAGCTGCTCTTTCTGTTTTTTAAGTTGTAGGAACTTAAAAAAAAAAAAACAGCTGTCTTGATAGGTTGATTTAGATTATGTGTTATGGAAAATTTAGGTTCTAGACCCAATAAACCTCTCCGCCTTTGGTGTCATACAGTAGGTGAACTTTCCCATCTCAACTACTCCTGGGCACACGATACAGTGGGAACGATGGAAAACTCATGCATAATCAGTGCAGGGTTTCTTTTTAGGGGCATGGGAAAGTCCTGGTAATGGCTGGTGACAGAGTACTGTGACATTGTAAAAAGATGCTCAACATCATTAGCCATTAGGGAAATGCAAATCAAAACCACAATGAGGTACCATTTCACACCCACCACGAAGGCTATTATTTAAAAAGGGGAAAATAACACAGTTGGCAAAGATGTGGAGAAGTAGGAACACTTTTATGTTGTTCGTGGTACTGTAAAATGGTGCAGCCACTGTGGAAATCAGTTGGACAGTTTGTCAGAAAGTTATACATAAAACTACCAATTGATCCCGCAATCCCACCTCTCAGTATATAACCGGAAGAACTGAAAGCAGCAACCTAAACAGGTATTTACACACCAATGTTCATAGCAGCATTATTCCCAATAGCCAACAGATGAAAGCAACCCAGTGTCCATGAACTGATGAATGGATAAATACAATGTGGTACAGCCATAGAGGGAATATTATTCAGCCATAAAAAGGAAGGAAGTTCTGATCCATGCTGCAACATGGAAGAACCTTGAAGATGTCATGTTGGATGACATAAGCCAGACAGAAGCCGACAGCGATTGTATGAATGGGGAGTTAATGCGTAATGGGTGCAGGGTTTCTGTAGGGGATGGTGGGAAAGTTCTGGCCGTGGAATATGAGATGGTGAGGGTAAAACATTGCAAATGTGATTAATCCCACCGAATCATATACTTGGAGGGGCTGATATGGGAAATGTTCTGTTGTTTTTATGTTGCCACAATTCTTCTTTCCAGAAAGTCCAAGTAAAGAGACGATGACAATGAAATGCAACACATCACCCTCGATTGGGTCTAATAAGGGAGGAGAAAAGGTTCAAAGGGACATTATTGGAACATATGAAGCAATAGGAATAGAGACTAAGATTTATATCAATGTTTTCCCTTGAACTTGATAACTGCACTTAAGGTGGTGACATAAGTGAAAATCCTTGTTCTCAGGAATTGTACATGGAAGTAAGTATTCAGCATTCAAGGAGCACGAGGTGTACAATGTATTCTCAAAGGTTTAGGAAATAGATAAATGATGATGACATATAGAGGATAGAGTTACACTCACATGTGATATATATTAATAGACGGATATATACATATTCTAAAAGTAGTATAGTTCTATCTTAATTTTTTTATTGTGAAATATAACATATATACAAAAAAAAGCAATAAATTTCAAAGTACATTGGGAACACATATAGGTTATCTGTTTGGTATAGGTTATAGTTGCACAATTTCAGGTTTTTCCTTTTAGCTGCTCCAAGACACTGGAGACTTAAAGAAATACCAATGGAACAATTCAACAATCATACTCATTTGTTAAATCCTATCTTCTCTGTTTTACTTCCTCCTTCTCCCAGTATTTAGAGGTATTTGGGCTATACCCATTCCAACTTTTTCACGTTGGAAAGGGGTGTGGATAATATGGGATGGGGGATGGAAATAGCTGATGTGCTGGAGAGGCTGGTCCGTCTGGGTTTCAGGACTTATCTGGCCTAGGAGCCTATCTGGAAGTTGTAGGTTTCTGGAAAGCAATCTTAATATGTGCAACTTTTGTAGAATCTCAGATAGAGCCCTAGGTGTTCTTCAGGGTTAATTGGAATGATTTTGGTTGGGGTTTGGTAAACATTGGCAATTAGCAACATCTAACTGAAGCTTGCATAAGAGCAGTCTCCAGAATCTCCTCTCAACTCTGTTTGAACTCTCTCAGCCACTGAATATAGTTCTATTTTAATAAATTTGTAAAAAAAAAAAAAAGGAAAAGAAAAAGTTATACATAGTTCTATTTATAAAAACCACTGCTGACATTTCATGTCCAGAGGCTATTTTTTTCCATCAGTAATAACATTTCTGTACTTTTTAATTGGTATTCTGGATGACTTAATGAACTGCGCAGCATAAACGTCTTAAAATTTTAGTTACACTGTTGCCATGACTCTTTCAAAGTTGATTGTTTCTATTAAAAATATAATATATATTTATTATAGAAAAATGAGAGGTGTAGAAAAGTGGCAGTAACAGCCTCGCCCCCCAGTCACTCCACTTACTCCCGTAAGAGCACTCCAGCATCCTTGCCTTCAGTAGGTTGCAACAAAAGGGCGACTATTTTCAGATTTCCCTGTATTTACAAAGAAAGCTGCCATGAATATCTTGTGAGAGAGATTTTATGGTCCTTAAGTTTCATTCCTTAGGCTAGATCTGCAATAGGGGTGCTATTTTCAGAAACGTCCACTTGGAAGTGCATCCCTTTTGTCACATCTAGACCTGAGCACACAGCAGCTCTCTCTGCAGCTGCAGAGCCACTTAGGAACACTTAACATCCTCTCGCAAGCTTTTGAGGCATCAAGGCACAGATTCCTGCGTCCACAAGCCCAGGATTCCAATTTTATATCTGCTACTTACCAGAGGTGTCGTTTGGAGCAAGGCACTAAAACACCTTTGTGGATTCAGGCAAAGTGCTTACAACAATACAAATTCCTAGTAGCCTCTTGATAAATGCTAGCTCCCATCATATTGACCTTGGGCCACCCTGGTGGAGTATAGACCAATGTTCCTCAAACTGTGCCGTGCATATGAATCCCTGGACATCAGATTGGGACCCAGAGGTTCTGTGGTGGAAGCTGAGTTCCTGCAACTCTAGCAAGCTCCAGGATGATATCCAGCCCACTGCTGACCACACACGGAGCAGCCAGGTGGTGAGATGCTTGCCTCCCTCCTGCAGCACCAGGGAGCTAATGTAGCAACCCACTGGACCCAGTCTCTCCTGGCCTCCTCTCTCGGGGGCCCCTGCTTCCTGACAGGCCAGTCTCCTGAGTTCCCCCAGACCAGCACACAGACCCTCAAGCTTCCTGGGAGATGTGGAGGTACAGAATACTGCAGACACAATCTGAGATTCCCTTCATGCTAGAGGGAAGGTCTTTGACTTCGGGTAAAAGGAAGCCCCCTTTAGGTGTAGCCCTCCTGCAGAGGAGCTTCCCTAAACGCACGAGCTCCAGATGCAGGAAGGGATGGGATCAAATCCCAGACCCGCTCTCAGAGCTGAGGTGGTTGGGCACCCCCCTGTCCTCCCAGGACCTCGTAGTCACAGCTGTAGACCAGGCTGATGGTTGACCCCTGCAGGGGTGTTGGCACAGGCCCCTTAGTGCGCTGGCAGACGTGAAAGCACAGAGCGGACACCCAGGAAACACGAGTTTCGAATCCAGATCTTCAGACTGAGCTGGATCCTTTCTTTCAAAGCCTCTTCTTTTAAGTGGGGAGACCCTACTGCATAAGCCGCAGCCTCTGCAACATCCCCACATCCTGGAGCAGGGGTCATGGGAGCGCCTGGGAGCTCGGCATCAGGACCAGATGGCTGACCTTTGAGTGCGGGACGCCAGCTCGGGCTGTCTGAACAGGGGCTCCTGGCCTGGAGGAGGCAGTGTCACAGCGAGAGTTGAGGGAATGGTCTGCTTGCCAGAAGAGTGGCTCGGTCAGAAAATGGCTCAGAGGTGTATGTGGCTGAAGGTGGTGTCAGGGGTCAGTTGGATGTGGCCAGAGGATGGTCCTAGTGGACCTCTTTCACCTGTGGTCTGCAGAAGGGTGGAGCAGCCTCATCCCCGTGGGATCAGCTTTAGAGAGTGCCCTGCAGCCATGCGGAGCAGACCCGAGGCCCAGGCCAGAGGTGGTCCGGCTGGGTGGGAGGGATCTCAGAAACCGACAGGGAGCCAGGCTCGGCAGAATTTGGGTCCTGAGTGATTGTGCAGCAAGGAGAGGGGATGGGACTGGAGGTGGGGGCCACCTGCTTCCTAGCTTCACTGAAGGAAGGGCCGGCTGGGTCTCACCCTGCTGCTAAGCACCTGGGCAGATGCGTGCAGGGAGGGGAGGGGGTGCAGCTGGGGCTCCCAGAACCATTGGAGGCAGGGCTGCTCGGCTCAGCCTGGGGCCTGGCTTGTGTCAGGGCTCAGGAATTTGAGCAAGTCCTTTCCGGGGCCCGTGCCTCAGTTTCCGTTTTTTAGGTCCTGATGCTCCAAATTTGCCCCAGGGTCTGAGCAGCCCCATGGTGTGGTCAGAGGCACCAGGGACCCTCAGGGACAGCCCGACACTTGTCTGAGCCTCTGAGGCGTGGGGTTTTCCTCCCAGGGCGCTGTGCATGTTGGTGTGTGTAGCTGCATTGCATTTAGAGAGCAGGAAATGCAAGTAACAGGTATTTTCCTCCCTGGCCAAGACGGTGAGCAAACGCCTGGGGGCGTGGGGCGGGCACATGTCGAGTGCCCAGCGCTCCAGGTCCCGCAGTCCATGGGATTCAGCAGGCTCTGCCCCACCTTGGGGAGCCTGGAGAACAGAAACAGCATCATATCCTACATATGGGGAAACCGAGGCTCAGAGAGACGTGACCTGCCTGAGGCCACACAACCAGATGAGGGTAGACCTGGGATCTGAATCGAGGTTGGGCAGTGTGCCTTTGATGGGGTTTACGGGCCTCCTCCTCGCCTCCTGGGCAGTGGCTAGTGGGGGAGCCCTAGGGTCTGACCGTGAATGTTAGCTCTTTGTTGTGGCCCCATGGCATGGGCAGGGAGCCCTTACTTCTGAGCCTCGGTGTGCTCGCCTTGTAAGCAGCTGTAGCAACACCTCAGTGGATGGGTCATTGGAAAAGTGTGAGGGGTACTGGCTGTGGCACCCCTGGCAGCCACCAGCCTCCCTCTCCAACATTAAGTCCTGGATTTTCCAGTTGAGAGGTGCAGTGACCTATTTGAGGTCACCTGAGTGTCCCTGGCAGAGGGCTCCCGACCACAGCTCCTCCATACCCTGGGGTCCCCCAGAGGACTGAAGCAGAAGGAAGGCCCCAGCAGGGCTCCCAGAGGCAGCCCCGCCTCACCCCCCCCCCAATCCTGGAGCCGTTGGCTGGGGTGACACCTGGCGAGAAGGTGGCTCCTGGTCCAACTCTGGGCTCAAAGGTGAGAGAACCAGCCAGGCGCACCTTGGGTTCCTTAAAGAAATCTGTTTAATGGTTCAGAAATGTGTACGCTCTGGTACTGCTAACTTCTTTCTCAAAAGGCAACTCTTTTTTCATGTTTTAAAAAATAGATTTGATATAAAGATTCCTATAATCATAAATAGGAGAAAAACTGTGAAATGTAAATGACAGCTTGGGGCTGGTCAAGGCTCCTCCTCCCTGCCCGCTCCACCCCCCAACCCCCCAAACCCAGGTCCCTCAGGGTTCAGAAGGTCAGGGCCTGGAGGGGGCCCCCACCCCCCTTGGCTGGCTTCTGGGGAAAGGGAGGAACCGAATTCAATATGAATCAGGAACTTCCTTCAGCTCCACACCTGCTGGGGCCCAACGTTAAGACTCCAAAGTAAAAAAAAAAAAAAAATCCACTTGCCTCAGGCTGGGAGCGGTCCCCAGCCGCACAGGTCTTAGTTGTTTTCCTTCCCCGCCCACCTCAACCTCACTTCCCCGCAGCCCAAGCCTCTCCCCCACTGCTGGCCGCCCGCTGCCCCTCCACCCCAAACCCGCTGCTTGCACAGGCCCCAGCCCGAGCCACCTGCTCGGACTCTTGGGTAATTTACAAACAAAGGAGATTAGTTTGTTCTCCTGCTCCGGAGGCACTGGATTGCTGGGAGAGCGCCAAGCCTGCAGCCGGGGAGGAAAGCGGCTGGTTTTGTTCTTAGCCTCCCATACTTCCCCACTTTCTCCTACCTGGCCCAGGTCCCCGTTTGCGAGTTCGGAGGCTCGGAGAGGCGGTGAGAAGCCCCCGCATTCCGGGTGCCAGAGGCCAGGCTCCGGACCCCAGGGCCCAGTTTGGGGTGGGGCTGGTTCTCCTCAGAGGGCTTGTTCCACTGACCCACTCGTGGAGTTTGCAGTGACAAGGTTAGAAGGGCAGGGTTGGTGGCGGGAGAAGTTAAGGGAAGGCCAAGAAGGCTTGGAAGTGTGGGAGCACGCGGGGAACGAGAAGGTGCTGAGAGCAGCTGGGGCAGGAGCCTTGGATTATACCCCGGGGCCACCTTGGAAGGTGTTCAAGCAGGGAAGAGGCAATGAGGTGGGGGGCAGGAACTAGAGTCCCCAGGCTGAGGCAGCTGCTCCCTTCCCCCTTCTCCTCCCCAAGTACAGGGAGGGAAAGTGGGTAGCGCAAGGGCCAGGGGCCAAACGAGCCCCGCGCCAACCTGGACCTTCATGGCAGGCCAGGGCTTCCCTGGTGGTGGACATGGGCTGGGGGTCCCACCAGGGCGTGAGGTGCCTGTCCTTGCCCATTCCCTAAGCCCTAGGAGAGTGATGGCCCACAGCCCCGGGAGGCCTTCAGAGGGCCATACCAGCCCTGACACAAAGAAGAGCAACCGGGTCAGTGCCTGTGCCCCAGTAGCCAGGACTTGCAATTCAAACCCAAGGCCTCTGCTCCAAAGACCCCCTGGGTGCGTCCTGCCCCTTCCCCACAAAGCAGAAGGTCTCTCTGCAAGGCGGGACCTCATGGAACATCTCTTCCAGCTCAGGCCTGGGTGCAAGCCCTGTTCATGGGTGTGGGGGACCTTCGCCCTTGGCATGGATGGGGTCCCTGTGAGGGAACCGGACATCACCTCTCTCTTTTGGCAGCGTGGGCCCACCAAAGCTGGCTCAGCCCCATCCTGCCCCCCAAGGCAGCCAGGCTGCCATGGAAGAAAGCGAGGGGGCCATTCTGCTTCCAGCTCCCTAGCCCAGCCCTAGCCCTACCTAGGCAGGGTTGAGATACCCATCTGGATTACCACCCCCCCCCGCCCCAACTCTGCAGCTCCAGGCCCAACTGGGCCAGTTTTCTTCCCCACCTGAATTGAGCTGATGGCTAGCCTGGGAAGGAGCTGGGCCGGCCGGACACTCAGCCACCCACATCAAGCTCTGCTGGTCTCGAGTCCAGCCAGAGAAGCCCCCTCTGTGCCCAGGTCCTGCTGCCTGGGCAGGGACCAAAGGGCTGAGAGCAGAAAGCGAAGAAGTCTCCAAGCTGGAGCCCACGGCCAGCCCTGGGCACTGGGACTGAGGCTGGATCGCCTGTCTGGGCTCTGAACCTCAACGTGATGTGGCCTCATCTACAGGTCTGAGAAGTTTCTTGGGAGCCGTCAGCTAAGGGGCATGATGAGCTGGCCTGGGATTGGCATGGGAAGACAGTCTGCCTTCCCCAGCCTTGCTTCCCTCCTGTCCCCCCAATTACTACAAATCCACTGAGCTACACAAGCAGAGGATGCTGCTATTTTCCAAAAGTCCCAGGTTGCCTTCCAACCTTAGCAGCCAGCTCAGGATGTGGCAGTTGAGGGTAGGGGGGATCAGGGGTGTGGAAATGGCCAGACCAGGGATGCAAAGGACTTCGTCTTTTTTGGGGGAGGAAATTCTTTAAGTTTGGCTGGGGCCAGGACGGGAGTTGACGGTCCTGAACGTGGCCCATGGAGAAGTCTGGGTGACCTGTGCCTCCGGGAGAAAAGCTTTTCCTTCTATCTTCAACATTAACTTCCCTTTCTCACTCCCTTCTCCACCAAGCTTCAGAGAGCTGACGCTGAAGAATTAGCTGGCTCGGCAAACTGAGTGGCAAAACTTTGGGTCTCAAGCTAGCTGATGGTCCCCTCCCACCCGGCTGTAGGTCGTGACCCCAAGCTTGTTGTGGATGAAAAAGAGAAGTTGAAAATGAGAAAACTCCAGAGGTCTTGTATAAGGCAGCAAGGCAGCCCCCACAGTGTCTGGGAGCTCAGAGCTGGCAGTGGAAAAGTAAGAGGGTTCCTCAGGGAAAAGCTTCTTTGGTGGGGGGAGGTCTGAGCACAACAGCTGAGCCTGGATGACCCACAGTGCAGGCTCTTCTCTGCTGCTCCAGACCGAGGCCCCGGAATGACCTGGAAGAAGCCAGGCCGCAACCCTAGAAAGCAGCTCCAGCTGCAGCAAACTTGAGGGATGAAATGGTCAGAGAGCGCGAACCTGGAGCAGGGCGGGAGGGCGCATTCCCAGTGAGGACAGCATTTCCCGCTGTCCACACTGGCGGGCTCAGGCCAGTTCTGGAATGTGAACAATGTGGCAGGGAACTGGGCACCGGCTGGCAGGACAGGCCCCCACACTGCCCCGGGGACAGCAGGCACGCCGCTGCCTCCTTCCTCCAGGGTAGCCTCCCCTTCCGGCATCCCCGATGGATCCTTCCAGGCCTTTATTGACCTGCCTGGGGCCGGGCGGGCCAGAGAGAGAGCAGAGGGGTGGGGAGGCTCCTGGCCCCGCCGGCCCCCGCACGCTGGTCAGCAGCTGCAGCCCCAGCTCTCTCCAATGTCCTTGCTGTCCAGCTGGATGTGGTCAGTGCCCTTCTCACTGAACATGGGGCCCCCGTGCCGCATGATGAGCTCCGTGGCCACCCGCAGGAAGGCCTCCTCCACGTTGCTCGAGTCCTTGGCGGACGTCTCGATGGCGCACAGGATGTCATAGTGCTCAGCCAGGCTCTGTGCCTCGGCCAGCGGGACCTCCCGCAGCTCTGCGAGGTCTGACTTGTTCCCTGGGGAGAAAGGCCAGGGGTACTGGGTGAGGCTCACCCCTGTGCCATCCACCCTTCTCCTCGACACTATTCTGTTGTTCAATTTCTATGTAACTATCATCATCTTTTTTTTTTTTTAAAGTTTTCTTGATGAAAGGGAAGCAAGTGGAAGGAGGGCAGGTAGAGCATGCCACATAGAACCAAGTGCCACCCTTTTTCCCAGCAGGAGCCAAGTTCAAGTTCCCCAGACTCAAAAACTCTATGTGCAAGCCCCACCCACAGAGCCTATGTCTGGAGAAGAATTGGCCCAACTGCTGGGAAGAGGAGCCCAGAGACCAAGCCTCACCCCAAAGCATGGGAAGCTGACGCAGAAGGAAAAGGGAGGGAAACCGGGGGCCTGTGAAGCAGAGATCCTGCAGCAGCAGCAGCAGCAGCCAAGAAATGCACATTCTTGGGCCCCACACCTCTGGACCCAGCACCCAGCAGTCTGCTGTAACAGCCTCCCCAAGGGATTCTGATGCATGTGGAAGCTGGAGAACCCTCAATCTGCAGAACAGGGTAACAGAAAGGCTGACTGAATTACAGTCAGGAGAACTGAGCCCAAATTCCAGGTCCATATGCTCACAGGCTGTGTGGTTTTGAAGAAATGCCACCACTTCTCTGAGCTTCAGCTCCCTCGCCTATAAAATGAAGAGGGGCCAAGACTAAGAGAACCAAATCTGAGGACACATGGGAAATATGTATGGCAGCGCCGACCACTGGGCAGATACGTAGAAACTGCAATGCAAATTTTAGGTTCCTTTCTTCTTTCCTCTAACTCCAGTGTTGCATGTAACTTTAGATGTAATTAGCAGGATCAGAATGTACAAGATCATGGTTCAAGTTCTGGCTTCTGCTCCTACCTGGCGAAGCTCAGCCGTTTTCTGAGCTCAGGTTTATCGTTTGTTTGACAAAGAGAAACAGAGACAGAGAGGGACACCTAGAGACAGAGACACACAGAGAAAGAGACCCCAAGAGACAGAGAACAATGAAAGACACAGCAACAGGGAGACAGAGACAGACAGGAAGAGACAGAAATACAGAGACAGAGAGCCAGGGAGAGACGCACATCAAATAGAGACAGATGCACACAGAGACAGACAGGGGACACAGACAGAGAAAGCGTTCGATGGTGCGGGACCCTCCCAATGCCAGCAGGCCCCAGCCTGGTTCCCCCCACTCACCGATGAGCAGCTGCACGATATTGGAGCCCGCGTACTTTCTCACGTCCTCGATCCAGTGAGGCACCGACAGGAAGGAGCTCCTCTTGGTGATGTCGTAAGCGAGGATGGCCCCGTTGGCGCTGCGGTAGTAGCTCTGAGTGATGGTCCGGAAGCGCTCTTGACCGGCCGTGTCCCAGATCTGTAGCTACAGGAAACAGGAGACCCCCGTGAGCTCAGCAGGGTGGGGCCAAGTGCAGGAGATGGGGAAATCCATCTGTGCCAGTTTGAAAGGATGTATGTCCCCTAGAAAAGCCATGTTTTAATCCTAATCCCATGTTGTGAAGGCAGCCGTTTCTTCTAATCCCTATTCAGCACTATTTGCGTGAGATTATAATTAGATCATCTCCCTGGAAATGTGACTGTCAAGAGTGGTTGTTAAACAGGATTAGGTGGAGATGCGTCTCCACCCATTTGGGTGCGTCTTGATTCATTTACTGGAATCCTATAGAAGAGGAAACATTTTGGAGAAAGCTAGAGATTCTGAGAAAGCAGAATGATGTAGCCACAAGAAGCAGAGTGCACCAGCCAGCAGCCTTTGGAGATGAAGAAGGAAAATGCCTCCCGGGGAGCTTCATGAAACAGGAAGCCAGGACAGAAAGCTAACAGATGATGTCGTGTTTGCCATGTGCCCTTCCAGATGAGAGAGGAACCCTGAGTGTGTTCATCACGTGAACTTTCCACTTGAGAGAGAAACCCTGAACTTCATCGGCCTTGTTGAACCAAGGCATACTTTCCCTGGATGCCTCAGATTGGACATTTCTATAGACTTGTTTTAATTGGGACATTTTCTCGGACTTAGAACTCTAAACTTGCAACTTATCAAATCCCCCTTTTTAAAAGCCATTCTGTTTCTGGTATATTGCATTCCGACAGCTAGGAAACTAGAACACCATCCAATGAACCCAAGCCCAGTGCCTTGGCCTGAATCACACAACAGAGGTGATGAGGTAGAGAAGTGACTTCCAGGCCCTTAGAGGGCCACCCGACGGCCCAACTTTGAGGAAAAGAGGATGTCACGGGAAGGGGGGGGCAGCCCTTGTCTCTGCCTCTAGAATCTCCAGGGAAAGGCCAGAGTACATGTGTGTGTGAAGGGGGAAGCTGGTGAGGGATGCATTATGAACTGCAGGACGAGCACTCAACCCGAAGTCCATGTAGGTCTATTCTTTCCTAAACTCTGGGGATCCTGACCCAGAAGAGAACTCAGGACCTGCAGGGGTCCAGTCCTGCTCGTTATGTGCCACTTTGTGGCAGGCCCAGGTCCCTTCCCCTCCCCGGGCCTATAAAATGCTCCATGGGAGAACTTCCATGGGCCATGGAAGGGTTCTCTTTACACAGGAACCTCGATGAAAATGCTCCATGGGAGAACTTCACAACCAACTGAGAATTTTCTGGTTATAGTTAGGGCTGAATTGCAGCACTGGAGGCCTGACAGATGCAGAGGGCAGAGTCCTCCCCTGGGGCCTAAGAATAAGGCAAGTCCCATGAGTTTCCCAGCTTGGCTATAGGCAAGGAGCTTAAAAGTTCTTTCCCCACCCATGTCTTCATTTAACAAACATCCATTACTTCTCTCAGCTGAGCCCCCACTAGACATGGGCGGCACAGAAGAGGTGCCTTGGTGTGGCAGGAGTGTCCCCGGCTCTCTGGATGTTCGTTCTTTAGCAACAGCATTCTGGCAGGACTAATACCAGATAGGGCAGAGGGAGGGGCTGGGCCAGAGGGCCAGTGCCCAGGCCAGGAACACTGAACTGGAGAAAAATACATGAAGCTGCTGTCTTCAGAATGCAGATAACAAGCAGCATGAGACTGTGATCCCTGAAAGCAACCATACTCATGAAATGATCCTGATTGCCAGATCTCTCTCTCTGGGAAAAATTTCCTGACCATGGCACAGTGGGCTGGAATCCAAGCAGTCCCTCTGAGCTGAGAAAGAGAGATCTGAGTCTGGAGCAGCTGACCAAAAAGTTATAAAGAAGGGGACCAAAAGTCTGTGCAGTGTCACCGGCGAGTCTTTGCGTAGGGCTGGATTATACGTTTGCAGGGTTAAAACTATAGGACTCTAATCAGCGAATGGCTCCTCCTCAGGACTGATCAGACGGAGACTGAGCAGTGTTGACAGGGTTGACGTGAAAATGAGACCTCATTAGCACATTGTTTAACACCCAGATTGAACAGAGATCAGAGAAGATGTGCTCCATGAGTCTGCCCCAAGAGTCAAGACTCCTTTACTTGCCTTAAACCAAGTCCTGACATGAGCCTGGGTTTGGAGGTTGAGTGTGTCAAGTTAGTAAGGCTAGGGAAGCATTTAGGCTTCCCACATAACTGCACTAGCAAGGCACAGAAAGAAGCCCAGAGTCCAGAGGCTAAGATCCAGTGTCTCTACAAGGTATCAACCACAACTTCCAATCACATATTGCCAAACACAGAACAGGAAAATACGACCCACAGGCAAGGAAAAAAATAGTCGGGAAACTAACATCAAATTGATCCAGACATTGCTTGTAACATACAGACTTTAAAACAGACATTTAAGTGTGTCCAGAGAATTAAAGGAAAAATATGGTCAGAAACTGTGGATGGGGAAATTTGGCAGAAAAAAATGAATCATTTTTTTTTTTTAAAAGTGGAAATTCTAGAAGTGAAAACTACAATAAGTGAAGTGAAAAATTCACCGGATGAGCTTACCAACATATTGGAGATGGCAGAAAAAAGTCAGTGACCTTGAAAAGTCAATAGAAGTGATCCAATCTGAAGAACCAAGAGGAACAAAAACGATCAAACTAAAATGAACAGAGCCAAAAGATAATCTTTGGGACAACATCAAATATTCATGTATTTACAGTCACAGAAGAGAAGTGATAATAGGGCAGAAAAGAATATTCAAAGAATTAATATCTGAAATGTTCCAAATTTGATTTTAAAAATGTTGAGTTGAAGAGCCAAGAATCTCAGCAATCCCCAAGCAGAAAAGTACAAAAAAAAAAAAGGCAAAAAAGAAAACCACGTGGCACATCATAGCCAAAATGATGAAAATCGAGAAAATCTCAAAAGCAGAGGAAAAAGAAAAGGCATATTACAAGCAAGGAACGATATAAACGATAACTAACTTGTCCTCAGAAATAGTGGAGACCAGATGACTGTACTGAAAGTGCTGAAAAGAAAATGAAATGATGAAAGAAAAAGCTACCAGCACTGAAGTGTCATCCTAGCAAACTTAGCCTTTAAAAATGAGGGTGAAATAAAGATATTTCCAGATATAGGAAAGCAAGTTTCTCATTGGAAATGCAAAATGCTAAAAGATATCCTCCAGGGTGAGGGGGCAGACAGAAACTCAGGTCTACAGAAAGGAATGAGAAAGACCAGAAATGGTAAGTATGTGGGTAAATATAGACTGCTATTTTTTTTCTTCCTGTAATTTCCTTATAAGACAACTGACTGTAAGGTAGGGTTTATATTTTTGAAATAATAAGAGCACACTAGATGGCTTAGCTGTGACCAGCAGAGAGGTATCAAGGGGGTCAGATCACAGGGCACTGAAGAGATCCCAGGAAGAACTCTGCCTTCACGCTGAGTGAGTGAGATGGGAAGCCCCTGGAAGAGTTTTGAGCAAATCAGATTTACTTTTTCACAGGATGGCCGTGACTGCTGTAGTGAGAACAGACAAAATGAGAGCAAAGACATAAATGCAGAGACCAATCAGGAGGCTACTGCCAGAATCCAGGTGAGGGATGGTGGTGGACCATGACTGCAGCAGTGAAGACAGGGAACAGTCGTCAGATTCTAGGTATGATTTCATAGGAACTTAGCACAAAACTCCACTGGGAGGCTGCAAGGTTTACCTGTAGGTGATAGGGGCGGGGTAGTTAGGGACAGCTAATAAAACCCTCAACAGATTACGTTTATAACTGTGAGGTGGGTGAGGAGTGCTGGGGATGGAGGTGGGAGGACAGCAATATCAGCAAGAGAAATAAAAACATTACAGCTAAGGAGTTGGACGTAGTTGTCCCCGGAGGCTGGGGCTATTAGGAGACCTTCTCATAACAAGCCTCAGAGAACCAACTAGCACCATGTATAAATATAATGGATTTAAAAAGAAAGAAAGAAAATACAACTATGTGATACATTGTGAGTTAATGATTACATACCAAGAATGGAATGATCATATGGTAAGAATGGTCGTGTCTGTATGGTGTAATGCTTAAAAAATAAATAAATAAAAGATTAAACTTCTGTGCAACAAAGGAAAAAAAAAACACCCAACAGGATAATTCTACACTAATTACAGATTAAGATACCCAAGCTGACCAGCTGGTGTCATCTGGCAATAATAGAGGGGACAGTTTTGGAAAGCAGGTGCTTCCCATGAGTGGTAATATTCTCACCCAATTCCCCCCAAGAGAGGAAAGGGGAAGGAAAAAGAGCAGTGTGGTTGGCACTTTGGGGTCTGACAGGCCTGAGGTCATAAACCAGTTTTGTCACTCAATGGGTTGATGCCTCTGGGCTAAAACTTAACTTAGTTTTTCATCTGAGAAAAAAGAAAAGAAAAAAAAAGGATTTGGGCCTGACCCACTGCTCAGGGTACTAAAATAATCAATGTATATGGTGCCCAGCACCCAAATGGTGCTCAATAAATGCATCCATCTACCCACTTATTGAGCTATTATATAAGGTAATTTATCGAGGTATTATATTATCATTTGTGGCTAGTGTTCTTAATAACAACAATGAGGACATAGCAGGGAATGAAATTCAAACAGAGCTCACATTCTAGGAAGAGGAGATGGACAAGACAACACAAATAGGACATTTTCAGAAAGCAATAACAAGCTCCATGAAGGAAGGATTTCAGGGCAATGAAAGGGACTCCCTGTGATGGTTGGCAAGCCTATTTGACCTAGAGTGGTTAGGGAAGGTCTTTCTGAGTAGGCAATGTCTGAGCCAAGGCCTGAACGGTGAGGCACCAGTCAGGGAACAGTGAAAAGGCCCAGAGGTAGGAAAAATCTTGACCTGTTTGAGATGATACAGAAAGGGTAGCATGGCTAAACGGCAGTAGAGAAGGAAAATGGAGGATGTAGCTGGAGAGCTTGGGTGGAGCCTGAGCTCACAGGATCTTACAGGCTAAAGTAAGGAACTGGGATTTCACTGTCATTGCAAAGGGAAGCCATGGGAGATTGTCTGAAGCAGGGAACTGTGTACCAGACATTTGTCCCCCTTAAACTCAAGCCCACCCTACACTCGAGCCATTGCTGCAGCAACCAGCTCACAAGTATGAGCCATACCAGCTGAGCCTCACTTCCTGCCATGGAGCCTCTCAGATTCAGGGCAGAATGGCCCGCTGGAGACCACCCTGACCCACGAGCTCGTGCATTTGTGACCCAGATGCACGGGAGAGTGAACCGACTCTTTTTTTTTTAATTAACTAATTTATTTTTTAAACATAACATACAAACACAAACATTCTTACCATATGATCATTCTATTCTTGATATATAATAACTCACAATATCATCACATAGTTGTATATTCATCATCATGATAATTTCTTACATTTGCATCAATTCAGAAAAATAAAAAGAAAACAGAAAAAAATTTATGCATACCATACCCCATACACTAGCATTTCAATCTACTAAATTTACTTTAACATTTGCTCCCCCTATTATTTATTTATTTTTAATCCATATATTTTACTCATCTGTCCATAAGGTGGATAAATGGAGCATCAGACACAAGGTTTTCACAATCACACAGTCACACTGCGAAAGCCATATCATTGTACAATCATCTTCAAGAAACATGGCTATTGGAACACAACTCTACATTTTCAGGCACTTCCCTCCAGCCTCTCCATTATATCTTAACTAAAAAGGTGATATCTATATAATGCATAAAACTAACCGCCAGGATAACCTCTCAACTCTGTTTGGAATCTCTCAGCCATTGACACTTTGTTTTGTCTGTTTTTTTCTTCCCCCTTTTGGTCGAGAAGGTTTTCTCAATCCCTTGATGCTGAATCCCAGCTCATTCTAGGATTTCTGTCCCATGTTGCCAGGAAGGTCCACACCGCTGGGAGTCATGTCCCACGTAGAGAGGGGGAGGGCGGTGAGTTTGTTTGTTGTGTTGGCTGAGAGAGAGAGGTTCTGAGTAACAGAAGAGGTTCTCTGGGGGTGATTCTTAGGCCTAATTTTAAGTAGGCTTAACCTATCCTTTGTGGGGATAAGTTTCATATGAACAAACCCCAAGATTTAAGTTTCATATGAACAAACCCCAGTAGGGCTCGGTCTACTGCTTTGGTTGTCCCCACTGCTTGTGAGAGTATCAGGAATTCTTCACATAAGGGAAGTTGAATTTTCCCCCTTTCTCACCATTCCCCCAAGGGGACTTCGCAAATACTTTTTTATTCACTGTTCAAATCACTCCGGGGTGAATCAACTCTTGACCAATGTGGGGGAGAAGGTGAGGGGGCCAGCAGATACACACTGTCCTCTTCCATCCCTCAGGGGGAAACTTTAAGGCACATTCTATGGGCTCCTTAGAAAGTTCAGGCAAGACTAAGCCCTACTTGCCCTGGGCAGGAACCACCTTGAGAAGGTGACCTTGTGGGGCTTTTCCTTCCTTCCCTGTTTCATTTCTCCCCTCCCATTTCCTGGGATACTTTCCAAAAAACTGCCTGCAGGCAAGCCTTTCTCTCGGGCTGTTTCCAGGAGGGAGTCTAGGCTAGACAAGATATACTCTGATTTATGCTTTTATAAGCTTGTTGGATGGAGAACGGTCTTGTGATGGAATCTTTGGATAGGAGGCTCCAGGGCTTGGCCCAAATGGCCTCTACACTCCAAAAGATGGGGGAAAACCCAAGCCAGAAGAACCTGCCATTTCTCCAGAGCACAGCTGCTCAGCCTCCCAGCCGCCCACCCCAGGCACCCAAACGCACAGCTTCTTCTACGAGAGCCCCAAGGGAGGCCGTGTCCAAAGTTTAATGAGTCTGATCAAACCAACATTAGCTGTTTGAGAAACAGAGGTAGAGGAGGGAAGGCAAACAGACTAGACCTATCAACCAGGGATTCTCTTGAACCACAGATGGGAAAGGGGTCTCAGAAGCCCAAGCAGAATCCACCCCGTGGATTATGAGTTCCAGGGTGGACACCACCAGACCCTGGAAGCCATCTCACTGAGTCCTCAGAGAAGTGTGGAGGTGGACACCAGAAGCTCAAATTCCCAGATGGGAAACGAGCTCAGTGACTTGTGTAAGGAATTTGGATGGACAATCCTCAATTTGAGTCCATCTGTCTTTCTACCTTCCTCCTTGCCTCAGGTGGTCAGCAGAAAGGGGCCAGGGTAATCAGGAAACCATCTAGATCAGCCTTTGTACCAACAGGCATCTAACATTCTCTTCTGGCCCCTCATTTTGAAAGATGGGGTCCACCAAGCTGTACTTGTGAATAAATAATTTTTCTATAGATGATTGTGGTTTTGCTGCCTCATAAAGAGTTCGTTCAACACACCACACTCCATGATCAACATGAGGTCCCTAGTACCTGGAGTTAAGGTATCATATTTCCCTGCTCCCACCTGGGACAGCACGTGGCATCCAACCAGCCCCCGGGAAAGTATTTGCTAAGGGATGGAGTCTCGGCGGTGGTGCCAGAGCCAACAATGAAGACATGTCCAGGAGCCTGAACAGGAGCTAGGAGTGACAGGAGAGCAATTAGGAGAATTGTTCTAGTTTGCAAGCTGCCAGAATGCGACATACCAGAACTGGAACAGCTTTTAAAAAGGGGAATTTATTAAGTTACAAGTTTACAGTTCTAAGGAAGCGAAAGTGTCCAAATTAAGGCACCAACAAGAGGCCACTGGGTCAGAACACCTCTGGCTGTGTAGTCATGTGGCTGGCATCTGCTTGTCCCTTGCTCCTGGGCTTTGCTGCTTTCAGCCTCTGTTCCTGTGGGGGTTCCTCACTTTGCTTCTCCAGGGCTCACTTTCATCTATGGGCTTCCTTTGGCTCTCTCGTGGTTCTGGCTTGCTTAACATCTCATGGCAATGTCTGCTGGGCTCCAAGCATCTCCAAATATCCATGTCTCTGTTTCCCACGTGTCCGCATCTTTGTCAGTTCTGCAGTGAAGTTTCTGTTGGTTCTGAGGCCTCTATTTTATCTCTAAGCTCTGTTGTTTCTGACTCTCTCCAAAATGTTTCCTCTTTTAAAGGATACCAGTAAACTAATCAAGACCCACCTGGAATAGGTGGAGTCACGTCTCCATCTGATCAAAGCCACACCCATAACTGGGCACATCACATCTCTGTGAGGATAATCTAATCAAAACCCACAGTATTGAATCAGGATTAAAAGCTACAGAACCACGAGAGAGCCACAGAGCCCATGCAGCCAGCAGACGTTGCCATGTTTGCCACGTGCCTTTCCAGCTGAGAGAGAAACCCTAAACTTCATTCATCGGCCTTTTTTTTTTTTTTCCCTCAGTGTGAAGATGATTTATTGCAAGTACACTTTGCAAGGAACTGGAAGATTCTTCCCAAAACAAGTTCAAAGCGGGGATATGAGTTAGAGTTTTTATACATAAAGGGAAGGGGGGTGGGGTCAAAAACTAAATAATGTCCACATGATTCATTCTTGTCAGGTCAGCGTTCATCGGCCTTTCTTGAGTGAAGGTAACCTCTTGTTGGTGCCTTCATTTGGATATTTTTATAGACTTGCTTTAATTGGGACATTTTCATGGCCTTAGAACTGTACACTTTCAACTTAATAAATCCCCCCCTTTAAAAGCTGTGTGTTTCTGGTATATTACATTCCGGCAGCTAGCAAACTAGAACAGCCACCATGACATGTCTTCAGATGCGACCTTTTACTCTCACCCTAAACATCCCAAGTACCTTCTATGGACCACCCACTCTGCTAGGCGCGGGGAAGTGGCACCCGGAAGTTCACTGGATTCTCCACTGCCTATCTTGGATGCCCCTTTATCCTCCACTCCACTGCCATCCCCACCTTTCATCAGATGATCACAAAACAGCCTCTGACTTGTCTCCAGGCTTCCATGCTTACTCAGCCGTGGTCCATTCTCCACACAGCAGCCAATAGGGATCTTCTGAAACATTACCAAGATCTGCAAATGTCTCGGCTCTCAACCGTTGAGCAGTGCACCCCAAATTCTTATAATCTGTGCCTTGAGGTCCCCACACCAGATGGGGATGCATCTGCTCTGTTATCTCTTCAGCCACACATGCCTCCCTGCTGTTCCTTGGACCTGGGAATGGTCTTCCTGCAGCCCTTCAGATGGTTTATTTCCTTGCTTCCTCCACTGTATAGTCAAAAGCTACCTCCACAGTGATGCAAATGTTCTACAAAATGATCATGGTGAGGAATACTCAGCTATGTGATGATATCGTGAGCCACCGATTATACACCCTGTGTGGATTGTATGTGTGAAGATTTGTCAATACAAATATGTTTTTTTTAAAGTTGCCTCCATGGCGAGGCCTTTCCTGACCACCCTTTCTTAAAAGAGTGGCCTTCATCTTATCCCTAGATCCCAATTTATTTTTCTTCGGTGCACTTCACTGCTTCACGACATACACAAACATGTGTGTGCAATTTTTTAATGTTTATTTTCTCTCTCTTCTAGGAGCTCCATGAGGGCAGGGTCTGTTTTGTCTGGTTTTCTGGTCTATTCCTAGGACCAACACAGTGTCTCGCACAGAGAGGATACTGAATAAACCTACACTGCACGAGTGGATGCTGCTCAACCCTTAGAGCCCCCACCCAGGCTCTATCCGTTAGCTCAGACTCTAAGCCCTTGCTGAGAAAGCTAATTCTTGGGTAATTTGCATCCTGTTGAGGCTAAGGTTTTTTTTCTTACTCTTGTACTGTAATAGGCTTTGAACTGCTCAAAACACCTGCCAAGTAGAAACCCACACCCTCACCCCTCTACCTCTTCACCCACCCGGAAGTTCTCTGCCTGTGCTCACTCAACAAACCAACAGGGGACTTTGTGTTGTGAAGTATATTCAAGGCGGCTCCTCTCCTCCACGCTTTTTTTGATCTCCTAATTTTTTTACCTCCCACCTGGCCCAAAACAAAAACTTCACCAACTTTTCCCGAACAAGGCTTTCTTATCTTGCAACCCCTTTAGGGGAAATTCTCTACAGCTGCTGATTGCTGGGATCAATCGCAGAAGCATTTGCTGAGCACGGCTGGTATGGGTGAGGGGACAGGATGGAGAAGGTACAGGATGGACAAGAGGGTGTAGGTGCTTCCATTCCACAAGGTTTAGCTATTTACATTTTAAATGAAGTGGAATGGAGTGGGGCAGGGACTTCCAAGAGGCAAGAGATTCAGTCCTGCCTTTGAGGCGCTTTAACCCACAGAAGGCTTTCCCTGGGTGAAAAATGCCTCAGTACCACGAAGCACAGAATCAGGATGAGAACTGAAGCTTAGTTTCTCCTCTAAGCCCCATAACCAGCAACTCCCAGTTTGCATCATTCCTCCAAGTCTCCATACCCATGGCTGGGGTTTTTATGATTCTCATTATCATCTCCTTTTTCTAGGACATACTGCATTCATCTTAAGCCTTTTGACGAACTCCTACCTATCTTTCAGAACCCCAGTTCAAAAGTCACCTCCTCAGTATGGCTTTCCTGACACCAAAGGCCTATGCCCCAACCCTAAGCAGAAGTAATTCTCCTATCCTTCATGTTCCCATAGCTTGTAATTCTTGCCTCTATAAAAGCAGACTACCACAAGAGAATTAGTTATTTGCTTAAGTCAAATGTCCCAAACTAAGATGCCTTAGGGGGCCAAGCAGGAAACATAAAATGCAGCAAGGATTGTTGGGACCTGGTGGCAAGCAGAAAAGGATATCCTGGCTAAAGCAAATTCAATAAAATACAAGCAAATTGCCACTCAGCCAAACAAAAGGCCTTTATGAAGGGAATCAGCCGAGAGCTGTCAATGTGTTTATAAGCCTGTCTTTTGTCACTGAGAACATGCTCTGGTGGGGAGACCCCATCTTACTCTTCTCTGTGCCATCAGTACCTGGTGGTGACTGGCACACAGTAGGCCCTCAATGAGTAACCAGTGGAAGGCAGGTGGTCAGCGAGGCTGGTGCAGAGAGAGACAAAATGCACACGAAAACTAAAAAGGTGCTTTCCAGGGGCTCATGATAAATGTTCCTATTGAGTATATTCATATTCGGCCCAGTGGGAAATCCATCCTGCTTATTAGGTTAAAAGCACCAGAGCCCACATCAATCACAGTCCCTCCCAAGGGAAGCGAAAGAAGATTTTATTTGTAGTCTTTCTCCTGAGTTAAGAAGCCAGCAGTGGAAATTTCCTTGCTTCTTCCAAGAGACCTTGGAAAAAGTTGGTTTTCAGGACGAACTCTGAAAATTGGTCAGACTGACCCAAATACAGGTTCCTGAGCTATTTTTTCAGCACGTCTCGGGATGTGATGAATCGAAGCAGGAAGCGGGGTTTGTGGGTGGTTCCCCTGGTGGCCCTCCTGCTCTTTGACTGGCTGTTTTCCTCTTGCTGCACTTCAGTCCTCCATGGGAGAATGTGGCTTGAGGCTCTCCGGCAAACCAAAGACCCTTAAGTGCTCACGGTGAGAATCTACAAAACCTCTACTACATCGACTGGCTAAAGGTGTACTCCACCCACGCACGGGCAGGCAGGCAGGTGGATGGACACATGAGGCCGGGGACTGTCCAAAAAGGGGGCAAGAAGGTGGAGTTGAATGCAATGCCAGGGTTGGAGGTGGGGGCAAGTGACCACCTCTGTGGGAGGGCAGTAAGTGCTTGGGACAGACCCCTGACCCCCAAATCCCTCCCATACTCTACGTGTGGTTGTCCAAGAGCCCAGCATTGGAGATGACTTTCTTTTCCCTTGTTAAAATGCAGTTCTCAGGGGAGGAGGCATTAATGTTAAAGGCCGTTGGGATTAATCATATCCCCCACAGAAGGTATGCTCAGGTCCCAACCCCTGACCCTGTGAATGTGAACCACTTCTAAATAGGACCTTTGAAGATGGTATCAATTAATTAAACCATGCCCAAACCGAATGAGGGTGGGTTTAGTCCAAGACGGTTAAAGTCCTTATAAGTCAAGGTAAGTGGACACAGAAGAAGCTGAGAGAGCAGCAAGAAGCTGGAAGTCAACAGAACATAAAAAAGAAAAGACCCAACCTTGTGCCAATATTGCCGCGCGAGGGAAAAGCCAAGGAACCGTAAAGATTGCTGGGCAGCCAGAAAATATCAACCCTGGGAAGAAGCAAGCCTTCTAGCCTCTGAAGCCCTGCGCCAATCAATTCCTGCTGTGAAGCCAATCCGCTGCAATGTTATTTGTTTTGGCAGCCAGGAAACTGAACAAAGAGTGAAGAAGAGCTTTCAGTAATGGAAGACTGTGATGATAGCACAATACTGTAAGTGTTGTAAATGCCACTGAACGGTACGCTTGAAAATGATTAACAAGGCAAAATTCCATGACTAGATATATGTGACTGCAATTTTAACAAACAGGTGGATAATAGTAGTAGTGACACAGCTCTCGTTGGTAGTGTCACCCCGGGTGCGAAGAGAAATCAGTACTTCTGGGTTCGCTTCTGCTCCAACAGCTGCGTGATCCAGGGATGGTTACTTCAGTGCCTCTTTAAGTTTCCTCATCAGCAAAATGGGAACAATTCTGTCACTAGCCCTAATTCACCAGGACTGTGGAGGTTTGAAAACAGCAAAGTAAAGGTTCTCATGTCTTCTTGAGACGCTACTAGGTGGGTGCTTTGTATCGATCAGTCTTTAATCCTCACCATAACCCCTAGACAGTAGGTACTATTACTATTCCCGTTTTATAGATGAGGGGTGTTATGGATTGAATTGCATGTCCCCAAAAAGACACATGCAAGTCCTAAATCCCTGAGGCTGAGACTCAGCAGGATCTCTGGAAGAGCTGTTGGTTAAAGATGAGGCCATACTGGTGTCCTCATGAGAGAGAACACTCAAGGGCTCTACCTGAGATTCTACAAAAGTTCCATGCACGAGGGTAACTCTCCAAAATCTACAACCTCCAGATGGGTTCCTGGACCAGTGAAATGCAGAGGCGCCAGCCTTTCCAGAACATCGGCTAGTTCCACCCCCCTACCCCATGTTATTAACACCCCTTTCCAACATGAAAAAGTTAGAATGGGCTTACCCCAAATACCCCTAGAGAATGGGAGAAGGATCAAAGGAGGAGTTACAACAGAGAAGATAGGATTTAACAAATGGGTATGACTGCTGAATCATTACATTTATATTTCTTTTAGTCTCCAGTGTCTTGGAGCAGCTAGAAGGAAAAACCTAAAATTGTGGAACTGTAACCCATACCAAACTCTGAAATCTGTTCTATAACTAAGTGTTGCGATGTGCTTTAAAATTTTTTGTTTTTCATATATATGTCATTTTTCACAATAAAAAAAGAAGAGGTAAAGAGAGACAGAAACGGAAAGAGACGGCCGTGGGACAGAGGCAGAGATTGGGTTATGCCCCCACAATCCAAGGACAGCCATCGCCTGCCGGCCGCCCACCTGAAGCCAGGGGAGAGCCCTGGAACAGATCCCACCCCTGAAAGGGAAGCAAGGCTCTGCCTGCAAATTTGATTTTGGACTTCTGGTCTCCAGAACCATGAGATGATACATCTCTGTTGCTTAATCCAAGCAATCTGGGGGTACTTTGCTACACAGCCCTGGCAAACTAAGACAAGCGGTCACAGGAAAAAGTGGCAGAAGAGGGATGAGAGCCCAGGTTTATCCGACGCTGAAACTGCACACCCCTGACTGTGTCACAGTTCCTCTACAAGTCATATACATGTTCTTTTCCAATAAAGCCTGCCTGTGAGTTACACCTCCTGCAGGAGTCAGTCAGACCCTGCCCTAGAACGGATTCGTGGGGAAAAAACGAAACGTAGGAAAGAACTCCAGCTTCTAGCCACCGAACTCTTACCCCAGTCACGTGCAGAGGGTTGCTGGCTCCTCAGGCACCCCTTCCTTCCCCTCCCAGGAAAGCTAAAACCATCTCACTACTAACCAAGGTGACTTATCTCATGGCCCTCTTCCCTGCTGTCAAACTAAGCTCACAGGCCCCTTTAACCACGATGGAGAATTGTGTGGGGTGTTGTGGTGTGGAGCTCTATGTTCCCCAGAGGAACCTGCTCCTAAACAATCCATTCACACAATGGTGTGAATCCACTGGAAGCAGGACCTACAGACAAGGAGAGTTCAGTTAAGGTATGGCCTGCCTCAATCAAGATGAGTCTTAATCCTATGACTGGAGTCCTTTATAAACAGAAGGAAACTCAGACAGATGACAAAGCCACAGGAAGCAGCTATTCAGTGGAAATAGGAGAAGGGAGACCAGAAGACACTGTCACGTACATTGCCAGAGAAGAAGCTGAGGATCGCCAGCAGCCAGCTCCAGAATGCCAGTCTTTGGGAAGAAAGAATGGCCTTGATGATGCCTTCACCTGGGCTTTTGTTTAGTCTCAAAACCATAAGCAAATAAATTCCCACTGTTCAAGACGAGCCATTCCATGGTATTTGCTTGAGCACCCAGGAAACTAAAACATGGGTGACCAAAATAAAGCAGGATCCTAGGACCCCTTCCATTCAATCCAGTCCAATTCAGGCAGGCACCTGGCTAGGCCAGGAAGAAACTGTTTTGGTTAAGTATCTTTACCAGTAAAGCTGCAGGAATGCAATATACCAGAAATGAGTTGGCTTTTACAATGGGGATTTATTAGCTTACAAATTTACAACTCTAAGGCTGTGAAAATGTCCCAATTAAGCATCAACAGGATGATACCTTCTCTGAAAACAGGCTGCCGGCATCTGGGGCACCACTGTCACAGGAAGGCACAGGGCTGGTGTCTGCTGGTCCTCCTCTCCTGGGTCTCGTTGCTTTCAGCTTCTGGCTTAAGTGGCTTCCTCACTCAGCTTCCGTGGATGTGTTCTTATCTCTCAGCTTCTCTGAGCTCTGTGGACTTTTTTGGTGTGTCCTTTAACCTCTCATAAGGGATTTCAGTAAGGGGTTAAGGCCTACCTTCAATGGGGTGGTTCACACCTCAACTGAAACAACCGAATCAAAAGGTCCCACCTCTAAGTCAGCACCCACAGGAACAGACTAAAGGAATATGGCCTTTTCTGGGTACACGACAGCTTCAAACCAGCACAGATGAGCAGAGTGGACTGTGAATGCCTCCTGGCAATCCATACCTGCCCATAATGCAAAGATCACGGCTGCCATCCGACTTCCTCACCAAATGGTCTCCTGGAGCCTCCACAGCCTCTACAATGATTCCCTTAACCCCGAGCCTTCTTTTCTCCAAAGGCCCTCCCCAGGGTCCATCCTACAGGGGCTTCAGAGGCCACGTGCCCCAATCTGAACTCGCCCTTGTCTTGCCGCCCCTCTCGGAGAGTTGTCCAAGCTGGATGCCTCCTTTTCATATCGTTCTAGACATCCGCTCAGCCACTGCTCATTAGCATCCTGCCCATATCGACATCCACCCGGCAAACAGCAATGGCCTCCCAGCCAGTCTCCCAAATCCAGCTCCCACATGGACTCCAGAACAAATCGGACCACTTTGCTTCCTACAGCCAGTAGGATTATAAGGCAGGTCCCAAGCATTTTTTTTTCTTGAGATATCTTTACACACTATACAGTCCACCCAAAGTATACCATCAATGCCTCACGATATCATCATATGGTTGTATATTCATTACCATGATCATTTTTAGAACATCTGTATCCCTTCAGAAAAAGAAATAAAAAAATCACCATACATCCATATCCCTTACCCATCCATCTGATTGACCACTAGTACTGTAATCTACCCCATTTTCTTTTACCTCTTATTTCCACCCTGACCCCCATTATTTATGGGGTCCCAAGCATTTTTAATAGTCCTGTCTGCCACCCCTTCCTCCAGCTCCACCCAACTAGGACAGATACCCACACCTGTCCCTCCACACCTTCGCTCTTTCCACCCTTCCTCATTAGGAGAGCTCTCACACACCTCTCAGGGTCCACCGACCTGTCACTGTCTCTGTGATCCAGGGACAGGGGGCTGCTGCCTCTGACACTTGGGGTGCACCTCTGTCACAGCCCTGCTGGGCACAGCGATCTTGATTCTGTCCTGCTGTCGCCACGATAAAACACACATGTACTTGTCGGGCCATGTGCTCCAATTCCTGGCTCAGAAATTGGAGTCGCTCTCACCACGGTGCTGACAGCAACATGTTCTACTTATTTGCTTACACATGTGTCACCCCAAAATAGACTAGGGACTCCTGGAGAACAGGGAACGTCTTTTATCTACCTTTTTACTTTTTATGGAGGGCTTTTTCCTTATTGAGGAAAATAACCGAAAGAACACTCTAGAACCAGAGTGAACATGGCAGTATTAACCTTTGTACTTAGAACGGTGCCTTTGAGAGAACAGGTATTTACAGAGTGAACAAACAATACAACTGGTGGCCATTTAGCTCCCTGACATTAATTTATGTCTCAGGGTGTCAGATGGGTAACTTCCTGCCAATAACCAGCATAAAGCTTCACAGAGTACCTTCCAAGTTTCAGGCATTTTTCTCCTTTAATCCCATTTCACTTGCCTGCTGGTTCAAAATACAAGAGGACAGCTCAGGGCTGTGGCTCATAAAGGACATCCAAGAAAGAAAGTTAACAGAACAAGGAGGACTCTTCAAAAATAGGCATAAATGAAATGTACAGCCAGTGTGGAAAACAGCATGGCGGTTTCTTGGAAAGTTAAGCATAGAATTACCGTATGACTTGTTGCTGGTTTGGAGCTGTGTGTACCCCAGAAAAGCTCTATTCTTTTAATCCATTCCTGGGGGGGCAGACCAGTTGTTGGATGGGACCCTTTGATTAGGTTGTTTCCATGGAGATGTGACCCTGCCCATTCAAGGTGGGTCTTAATCTTTTCTTGGAGCCCTTTATGAGAGAGAACTCAGAGCAGACTCGGAGCAGAGAGATGAAACCAAGACACAGACTTTTGGAGATGCAGAGAGGAGCGTCCCAGGAGACACCAGAAGCTGAGAGAACTGTCTGAAGCCAGAAGCCAGGAGAGGATAGCAGATATCGCCATAAGCCTTCCCCTGTGACAGAGAAATCCCAGACATGGTCAGCCTTTCTTGAACAGTGGTATCCTCTTGTTGGTGCCTTAATTTGGACATTTTCATGGCCTTACAACTGTACACTTATAACCTAATAAAACCCCTTTGCAAAAGCCAATCCATTTCTGGTATATTGCATTCTGGCAGCTTTAGCAAACTGAACCACTTGGCAAGCTCACTGCTGGGTATATACCCCAAAGAATTCACAGCAGGGATATTTGCATATTGATGCTCATGGTGGCATTATTCACAATTGCCAAAAACTGGAAGCAACCCAAGTGCCCATCAACAAATGAAGGAGTAAACAAAATGTGGTCTATCCAAATGATGGAATATTTTTCACCCATAAAAAGGAATGAAGCTCTGATGCATGCAACAATACAGATGAACCCTGAAGACATTATGTTGAGTGAACAAAGTCAGACACAAAAGGACAACTGCTCTATGATCCCACCATTATGAAGTATCTAGAATATGCAAACTCCTAGGGACAGAGAGTAGAGTACAGCACATCAGGGCAGGTGCTTAAAAGGTTCCAAGTTTCTGTCTGGGGTAATGGAAAGTTTGGGTACTGGATGGTGGTGATGGAGGCACATAGTGTGAACTTTAAAGTGGTTAAAATGTGAAATTTTATGTGGTATACATGCATCACAATAAAAAAAAATTGTTAATGCATGGATACTTACTTCTAAAATTGGTCAGTTTAAAAATAGGTAGATAAATGGAGAAATCTGAAAGACACTATCAGGTGATTAGAAGTTAGCATTACTAATTGAGGGTGAACCCGCCATGATGTACCCCATGGCACCAAGCAACAGAAAGTACCCAACATTTCCTCGGGAGTATTTTTGCCAAAAATGTTTAACCTGAATCTAAACAAGCCTGTAAATTTCACCTCCAGTTTGCAGGAAGCATAAGGGCCAAAGGAGCAAGTGAAAAGATACTGGGAGGAAGCCACAAGACAAATGCAAAAGGTGACTCTAAAAAGAAAGAAAGAAAGAAACAATATTATTGGGGTGGGGGAAGTGGGGTGTCCTTCTAGACTAATGAGGCTCAACAACAAAATGCAAACCATGAGCCCATACTGGACTCTGGCCCAAGGGGGAAAAAACACTGTAAGAGACATTTGGAGTGAGTTGGGAAATTTAAAATTGAAGTATACAGTAGGTGCTAAGGAAATATTAATGATCTTAGGTGTGATAAGGATATCGTGCTTATTCTCATAGTGCTTGCTCCTGACAGGTGCATGTTGAGGTTATTCAGGGTGAGGTCTCACAATGTCTGCCAATTAATTTCAAATAAAAAGCATGTAGTTTCTATATAGGTATAGATATATAGAAAGATAAAGCAAGACATGAACAGCTGTTGAATCTATATAGAAGATATATGGAGGTTACTGTACTGTTCTTTCAACTTTTCTTTAATATTTGAACATTTTCAATACAAAAAGGTGGGAGGGCAGTGAGACAGTGGCTCAGTGGCAGAATTCTCGACTGCCGTGCCAGAGACCCGGGTTCGATTCCCAGTGCCTGCCCATGCAAAAAAAAAAAAACAACAACAACCAACCAAACAAAAAAACGTGGGGAAAAAAAATATTATTCATAATACCCTCAGAATGAAAATAGTATCAATAGGAAATAGAATCAAGTAGAGATCTTGGAAACTAAAAAAGAGAACTGTGGAAACAAAGAAACAAAAACATAGCAACTAAATATCAGAATAGATACAGCTCAGAGTTTCTGTTTGGGGTAATGGAAAAAAAAAAGAGTATTCATAATATCCTCAGAATGAAAGTATTACTGATATGAAATAGAACCAAATGGAGATGTTGGAAACTAAAAATATAACTGTTGAAATAAGGAAACCAAGACACAAACTGAGTATCAGAATAGATGCAGCTCGGAGTTTCTGTTTGGGGTGATGAAAACATTTTGGTAATAGATGAAGGAGAGGGTGACACAATATTGTGAATATAATAATTAGCATCAGTGAATTGGCCACATGAAAGTGGTTAAAATGGGAAAGCTTGTGATGTATATGTTACCACAATAAAAAAAATTTAATTAAAAGAAAGGAAAGAAAAGAAAAAGAGCTGAAAGTAAATCACTGAGCTGGAAGATGGAGTCTAGGGATTATCAAAATGCAGCACAAAAGAACCAGAACCAGATAAATACTGAAAATTACCAGATAAGTCCTGAAATGCAGAAGGCCCAGCCTCTCCAGAACATCAACTAGTTCCATCTCCCTATCCCATATTATCGACAGCCCCTTCCAACATGAAAAAGTTAGAATGGGCATAGCCCAAATACCCCTAAAGAGAGGGAGAAAGATCAAAGGTGATGGTGGAGTTATACAGAGAAGGTAGGACTTAACAATCGAATATGATTTCTGAATCATTAAATTGATTTTTCTTTTAGTCTCCAATATCTTAGAGCAGCTAGAAGAAAAACCTAAAATTGTGGAATTATAACCCATGCCAAACTCTGGAATCTGTTCTACAACTAATTGTTCTGCTGTGCTTTTAAATTTATTGTTTTTGAATATATGTCATTTTTCACAAAACAAGAAAAAAAATTGATTGAGATGATAAATGCACAGATATATGATATGTGAACCACTGATTGTACATTTTTGATTATTACATGGTATGTGAATATATAATATGTATCAATAACAATTTTTTAATAAATAATTTTAAAAATAAAAAAAAGGAATAAAATCTAAAAAAAAAAAGAACCAGAAACTGTCAGGATGGAGGAAAACATGAGAGACGGGGAGAATAGATCCCTAAGTTCCAACTCCTACCTGGTACAATCTCCAAAAGAGAGAACAGAGATAAGGATAAGCAGAGACTAATCAAATAAATACTAGAAAATTCTCCAGAGCTTTAAATATTCAGGAATTATCACACTGATGATATCCGCCAAGTTCAGAGTAGGATGACACACTACGCTTAAGATTTCAGAACAGGAATATATGTTTAAAAAACCTAAATGCTTCCAAAAAAGAAAAAAGAAAATTAACTACCAGCAAAAAAATAATTCAACTTCTCAGCTGTAGCCATGGATGCTTTAATTATATTGCAATATTTTCATAGTTCTGAGGAAAAAATATTTTGTACCTAGATTTCTATATCTAGCCAAGTTAACATCTAGAATGAGGGGAAAACAAAGTTAATTTTAGATATAGAATAACTGCAAATATTTCACTTAGACTCCTGTAAGAATTACTGGAGGAAAAATTCAAGCAAAATGAAAATGAATCCAAGAAATTAATAATCAGAAAAAAACAAAAAAAATTACCTAAAACTTGAAATTAAGTCTAAATAATTATTGATGCACAATGTAAAAAAAAATAACAAAAATTTGGAACTCAAATCCTAGATGATTTTAACATAGGAGTTGGCAGAAGCGCTGGGGAGAGTGATAAAGAGGGAGTAAAATTATGCTTTGGTGCTTGTCTTCCTCAGATGAAAGAAAGAGATACTGATTCAGCTATAAGTTTAAATGGGCATGAAAATTTTAACAAGATGAGTGGAAATAAGCTGCCTATTTCCAAAGTACTGAAGGGTGACAAGGAGGAGATAATTCATCAGTCCAACAAAAGGCAAGACAAGGCATATTTTGTTACATGGAAAAAGGAATTCACAGAACAATGAATACAGTCCGGTCCACTCATTCATTGAACAAGCAGTTAAGTACACTACTTACATGTAAGTATTATTTTAGGTGCTAGAGGTATGTGGGTGCTTAGGACAAAGTTTACTTACACAGCTTACATTCTCTTGTGTGCAGGGTGGAGGGGAGGAGCAAATAACAACAAATAAACCATTAAGTAGGATTTGGGGGTATCTGTAAGTGCTAGAAAGAAAAACAAAGTAAGGCAAGCAAGAGGCTAAAACTTAACTTGGAACCTTGAAAACATTATGCCCAGCAAGAGATGTTGCACATGCACGCAACACAAAAAAATCCTGTATATTGTATCATTTCTAGGCAATATCCACAGCAGGCAAACCTATAGATAAAAAAGAGATTCGTGGTACCTGAAGCTGAGGGGAAAGTGGGGGGAACAGAATAGTGACCGCTAGGGACTAATAAAAATGCTCTAAAACTGCACAATCCTGACTATACTAAAAACCACTGAATTGTAACACTTTACATGGGGAGTTTTATGAGAGGTAAATTATAGCTTAGTAAAGATGTTTTTAAAAGAACTTGGTAAAGTGCTATTTTAGGTCGTCATATAAGGTCAATTGATATAAAGCAAAATAATCTGTTGATGCACTCACTCAGAGATGTACAGAAATGCAAAGCCCAGAGCCCCAAGCCTACTTTAACACATTCAGGCCGCCCACCCACAACCACACTCCTTCCTAGGGGCAGGTGAACCCCTGAGTTTCCATGAGGGTCTCCCTTTTTCACATCACATTCATTTCCCCCTCCGTGGGTATTTGGTTAAAAACGGCCATGTGCATTAGTTTGCTAACGCTGCCAGGACGCAACACACCAGAGATGGATTCGCTTTTAATAAGCGGATTTATTTAGTTAAAAATGTATAGTTCTTCAGAGGAAAGGCAGCTAGCTTCCATCTGAGGTTCTCTGTTAGTGGCCTTCCCATCTGGCTTCCAGGCTCCAACAGCCTTTCCCAGGGTGATTCCTTTCCGCATCTCCAAACATCTGGGCTGAGCTGCTGAGCTGCTGAGCTCTCTTCTGACCTCTCTCCTTTAAGCCTCCAGCTAATTAAATTAAACCTCACTCATTATGGAAGGCACTTCCCTTAGCCGGCAGCAAATGTAATCAGCCACAGATGAATTTCATGTACTGATGATTTAAGTCCACAGCAACAGAACAACAGACACCATCACCTGGCCAGGCTCACACCTGAACCTAACTACCACACCAGGAGCCCTCCACAGCTCCTGCAGTAACTAACCGGATCCTCCCTCAACAAGCAGAGCTTCCAGCCCCAAGGCACCCAGCCAAGAGATCCAGTAACACCTTCCCGCACTCAGAGGGGTCTCTCCCTTCTCTATGACTCACTTGGTCATTCATTCATTCACTCATTCAGCCAATACTTCTCCAGGACTTGTTCGGGAAAATAACCCAAAGTACACAGCAGGATCAGACTTTACATTGAAGTATCGAGAACCTTGGGTGTTTCCATAAGTGATCTCTTCCTATGTCATTATATTTATCTATAATGTAAGCATAGCCTATATGGACAATTCATAGCTAGCAAGTTGAAGTTTGCTGCAACAACTGTGATCCATTTTTTATCAAGGAATCATCTGTTATTTGGGTAGCCACACAAATGTTAAACTCACCAATCTGCAAGTAAAAACAAGTCAAAAAAAACAATTAACATTTTTGATTGGAAATATAAACAATATTTTTAATTAAAAAAAATATACGTATATCTAAGTCTGGCCCTGGCATCATGGGATCAACAATGCCATCTTGACCAAAAAGGGGAAAAAAGGTGATAACATATAAGGTATCAGTGGCTGAACAAATAGAGTTGAGAGTTGAGAGGCGGCTACTCCGGAGGTCACACTTATGCTAGCTTCAGTTAGACATCGCTATCTACCATAGCAAAGCCATTCCTGCCAATCCTAAAGAACACCTAGGGCGTTATATAAGATTCTACAAAGGTTCCATGCACTAGGGTAACTTTCCAGAAACCTACCACCTCCAGATGAGTCCCTGGACCAGAGAAGTCCTGAAATGCAGAGAGGCCAGCCTCTCCTAGTTCTATTTCCTTATTCCATATTATCAATAGCCCGTTTCAACATGAAAAAGTTAGAATGGGCATAGCCCAAATACCTCCAAAGAGTGGGAGAAGGACCAAAGGTGATGGCAGAGTTATACAGAGAAGGTAAGATTCAACAAATGAGTGTGACTGCTGAATCATTATATTGAAATTTCTTTTAGTCTCCAGTGTCTTAGAGGAGCTAGAAGTAAAAATCTAAAATTGTGGAACCGTAACCAATACCAAGCTCTGAAATCTGTTCTACAACTAATTGTGATGTACTTTGAAATTTTTTTTGTATATGTTATTTTTCACAAGAAAAGGTCAATGGTGATGATAAATGCACCACTAGATGATGACATTGTGAACCATTGATTATACACTTTGATTACATGGTATGTGAATACATAATATATATCAATAAAAAATAAATTTAACAGCACATAGTAGCCTCATATCTAACTTTGTACCACAAAACAAAGTGTCTATGGAAACCTACAACTAAATGATGTTCCTTAATACAAATGACTTTTCTTAGTTTAAATACAGTCACAGGGCATACAGACTTTCCTTTTGTCTTAATCTAAACACATTTTAAAAATATTGTAATGCTCTTATCCCAAATCAGGATTTTAATTATTTTATTTATAACATTATGGAACATATTGTAGAATATGTAAATGTGTAAACTACAAATATTTTTCTTAAACTTCATAAATAATAAGGAGTAGTTTCATTTGGGAAAAAATATATCTAATTTGGACACACCTTGTCCTTAAAATGGTGGGGGATTGTCTGGCTTGAAAGTACAGGGAACTTTTCTCAGCCACTGATGGGCTCCACAACCCAGCAGAGGCTCCGGACATCGCATGGGCTCACATCCTCTTGAAGCAGAAGAGGAAACTGATGCAAGGGAGGGAAGTGGCCCACTGACAGCCATGCTGCTGCTGGCTCCAGGCCTGCCTGTGAGACCTTCCATATCAACATGAATCATGCTTCACCCCAGGAGGCAGTTCACGCATTCCAAGGACATGTCCAGGCCCCAAACATTTTGAAATTGCCTTTGGAGCTCTGGGGCAAGGTCCCTAGCATAAAGGACACCAGAATTATTATTTTATGGTCATACCTCATTATCATTTTTAAAATTTGTACTGTGGTAACATAAGCACGACAGGAAATTTTCCATTTTCATCACTTTAGGTGTGTGGTACAGTGATATGAATCACGTTCACAATTTTGTGCTCCTATCACCTCCATCTATTGCCAAAGCTTTTTCATCACCCCAAACTGAAACTCTGGGTACATTAAGCAATAACTGCCCCCTCCCCCTCCCCCTCAGTCCCTGATAAAATTCTAAACTACTTTCTGTCTCTATGAATTAGTGTCTGGCTTATTTTACTCACCATGGTGTCTTTGAGGTTCATCCATGTGGTAGCATATACCAGGACTCCATACCTTTTTATGGCTGAATAATATTCCACTCCACGGATACACTACATTTTGTTGATCTATTTACCCATTGATGGACATCTGAGTGGCTTCCACCTTTTGGCTATCATAAATAATGCTGCTATGAACATCTGTCTGCAAATCATACCTCATTTTGGACCAAAGTACTGAGCAAACTATTGCTCTAATAGCCCTTTGACTGCTTTTAATCCCCAAATCCACCACTAAAAGATTTGCCAAAAGAAAGAGCCACAGGTTTGGAAGCTAAATGTGAATAGGAAGCATCACAGCATAAGCTCACAATTTCCCAAGGAGACTACTTTGAAGGGGATAGTTCCCATTTACACAATTATGTTCTATGTTAAAAAAAAAATAATAAGTCAAGGGGTGCAAGGGTATTTCAGTGGTAGAATTTTCGCCTACCATGCAGGAGACTTGGGTTCAATTCCCGGCCCATGGCACTTCTGGAAAAAAAAAAATTCAACAAATGGTGCTGGAATAACGGGATACTCACGTGGAAAAAGAGTGGCATGTGACCCCCCACCATAAAGCGAAGGAAAAAAAAATCAGTCAGGAGTAGGGTGCAGGAGTGGTTCAGTGGTAGAATGCTTACCTGCCATGCAGGAGACCCAGGTTCAATTCCTGATCCATGCACCGCCACCCCCCACCAA
>PVIY010017567.1:0-49256 GCA_004026745.1 Myrmecophaga tridactyla | reverse complement strand
TTAGTTTTTGGCTGGTCTCACTCAGCATAATGTTCTCAAGGTCCATCCATGTTGTTACATACTTCATAAGTTTATTCTGTCTTAAAGCTGCATAATATTCCATCGTATGTATATACCACAGTTTGTTTAGCCACTCGTCTGTTGATGGACATTTTGGCTGTTTCCATCTCTTTGCAATTGTAAATAATGCTGCTATAAATATTGGTGTGCAAATGTCCGTTTGTGTCTTTGCCCTTATGTCCTCTGAGTAGATACCCAGCAATGGTATTGCCGGGTCATATGGCAATTCTATATTCAGCTTTTTGAGGAACTGCCAAACTGCCTTCCACAGCAGTTGCACCATTTGACATTCCCACCAACAGTGAATAAGTGTGCCTCTTTCTCCACATCCTCTCCAGCACTTGTCATTTTCTGTTTTGTTGATAAAGGCCATTCTGGTGGGTGTGAGATGATATCTCATTGTGGTCTTGATTTGCATTTCTGTAATGGCCAGGGATGTTGAGCATCTCTTCCTGTGTCTTTTGGCCATTTGTATTTCCTCTTCTGAGAAGTGTCTGTTCAAGTCTTTTTCCCATTTTGTGATTAGATTGGCTGTCTTTTTGTTGTTGAGTTGAACAATCTCTTTATAAATTCTAGATACTAGACCTTTATCTGATATGTCATTTCCAAATATTGTCTCCCATTGTGTAGGCTGTCTTTTTACTTTCTTGATGAAGTTCTTTGATGCACAAAAGTGTTTAATTTTGAGGAGTTCCCATTTACCTATTTCTTTCTTCAATGCTTGTGCTTTGAGTGTAAGGTCTAGGAAACCACCTCCAAGTATAAGATTTATAAGATATTTCCCTACTTTTTCTTTTAACAGTTTTATGGTCTTAGATCTAATGTCTAGGTCTTTGATCTATTTTGAGTTAATTTTTGTATAGGGTGTGAGATATGGATCCTCTTTCATTCTTTTGCAAGTGTATATCCAGTTCTCTAGGCACCGTTTATTGAAGAGACTGTTCTGTCCCAAGTGAGTTGGCTTGACTGCCTTATCAAAAATCAGTTGTCCATAGATGAGCGTGTCTATATCTGAACACTCTCTTCGATTCCATTGGTCAATATATCTATCTTTATGCCAGTACCATTCTGTTTTGACCACTGTAGCTTCATAATACGACTTAAAGTCAGGTAGTGTGAGACCTCCGACTTCATTTTTCTTTTTCAGGATACTTTTAGCTATCGGGGCACCCTGCCCTTCTAGGTAAATTTCGTTATTGGTTTTTCTATTTCTGCAAAGTAAGGTTTTGGGATTTTGATTGGTATTGCATTGAATCTGTAAATCAATATAGGTAGAATTGACATCTTAACTATATTTAGTCTTCCAATCCATGAACACAGTATGCCCTTCCATTTATTTTTTCTTCTGTGATTTCTTTTGACAATTTCTTATAGTTTTCTTTGTGTAGCTATTTTGTATCTTTATTTAAATTTATTCCTAAATATTTTATTCTTTTGGTTACAAGTGTAAATGGATTTTTTTTCTTGATTTCCCCCTCAGATTGTTCATTACTAGTGTATATGAACACTACATATTTTTGAGTGTTGATCTTGTAACCTGCCACTTTGCTGTACTCATTTATTAGCTCTAGTAGTTTTGCTGTGGATTTTTCAGGGTTTTGACATATCATCTGCAGACAGTGAGAGTTTTACTTCCTTTCCAGTTTTGATGTCTTGCATTTTTTTCTCTTGTCTAATTGCTCTGGCTAGAACTTCCAACACAAGGTTGAAAAACAGTGATGATAGTGGATATCCTTGTCTTGTTCCTGATCTTAGGGGTAAAGTTTCAGTTTTTCCATTGAGGATAATGTTAGCTGTGGGCTTTTCATATATTCTTTTTATCATTTTGAGGAAGTTCCCTTCTATTCCTATCCTTTGCAGTGTTTTCAACAGGAAAGGATGTTGAGTTTTGTCAAATGCCTTTTCTGCATCAACCGAGATGATCGTGTGGTTTTTCTGCTTTGATTTATTGATATGGTATATTACATTAATTGATTTTCTTATGTTGAACCATCCTTGCTTGCATACCTAGGATGCATCCTACTTGGTCCTGATGTGTAATTCTTTTAATATGCTGTTGGATTTGATTTGCAAGAATTTTGTTGAGGATTTTTGTATCTATATTCATAAGAGAGATCGGTCTGTAGTTCTTTTTTTTTTTTTTTTTTTTTTTTTTTTTTTTTTTTTTTTTTTTTTTTTTTTTGTAATATCTTTGTCTGGCTTTGGTATGAGTGTGATGTTGGCTTTGTAGAATGAGTTAGGTAGCTTTCCCTCCTCTTCAGTTTTTTTTGAAGAGTTTGAGCAGGATTGGTACTAATTCTTTCTTGAATGTTTGGTAGAATTTACATGTGAAGCCATCCGGTCCTGGACTTTTCTTTTTGGGGAGCTTCTTAATGACTGATTCAGTTTCTTTACTTGTGATTGGTTTGTTGAGGTCATCTATTTCTTCTTGAGTCAATGTTGGTTGTTCATGCCTTTCTAGGAAGTTGTCCATTTCATCTACATTGTCGAATTTATTAGCATAAAGCTGTTCTTAGTATTCTCTCATTACTTCCTTTATTTCTGTGGGGTCAGTGGTTATGTTTCCTCTTCCATTTCTGATCTTATTTATTTGCATCCTCTCTCTTCTTCTTTTTGTCAGCCTCACTAAGGGTCCATCGATCTTACTGATTTTCTCATAGAACCAGCTTCTGGCTTTGTCGATTTTCTCAATTGTTTTCATGTTCTCAATTTCATTTATTTCTGCTCTAATCTTCATTATTTCTTTCCTTTTGCTTGCTTTGGGGTTAGTTTGCTGTTCTTTCTCTAGTTCTTCCAAGTGGACAGTTAATTCCTCGATTTTTACTGTTTCTTCTTTTTGATATAGACATTTAGGGCAATAAATTTCCCTCTTAATATTGCCTTCACTGCATCCCATAAATTTTGATATGTCATGTTTTCATTTTAATTTGCCTCAAGATATTTACTGATTTCTCTTGTAATTTCTTCCTTTACCCACTGGTTGTTTAAGAGTGTGTGTTGAGCCTCCATATATTTGTGAATTTTCTGGCACTCTGCCTATTATTGATTTCCAACTTCATTCCTTTATGATCTGAGAAAGTGTTTTGCATGATTTCAGCCTTTTTTAATTTATTGAGACTTGCTTTGTGACCCAGCATATGGTCTGTCCTTGAGAATGATTCATGAGCACTTGAGAAAAAGGTGTATCCTGCTGTTGTGGGTTATAATGTTGTATGAATGTCTGTTAAGTCTAGCTCATTTATTTTATTATTCAAATTCTCTGTTTCTTTATTGATCCTCTGTCTAGATGTTCTTTCCATTGATGAGAGTGTGGAATTGAAGTCTCCAACTATTATGATAGATGGGTCTGTCTCTCTTTTCAGTGTTTTCAGTGTTTGCCTCGTGTGTTTTGGAGCATTTTGGCTCAGTCCATAAATATTTATGATTGTTATGTTTTCTTGTTGAATTGTTCCTTTTATTAATACATAGTGTCCTTCTTTGTCTCTTTTAACTGTTTTACATTTGAAGTCTAATTTCTTGGATATTAGTATAGCTACTCCTGCTCTTTTCTGATTGTTAATTGCATGGAATATCTTTTCCCAACCTTTCACTTTCAACCTTTGTTTATCCTTGGGTCTAAGATGCATTTCCTGTAGACAGCATAGAGCTGGGTCCTGTTTTTTAATCCATTCTGCCAGTCTTTGTCTTTTGATTGGGGAGTTTAATCCATTAACATTTAGTGTTATTACTGTATGGGCAGTACTTTCTTCTACCATTTTGCCTTTTGGATTTTATATGTTATATCTCATTTTCCTTCTTTTTACCTTTACTGATAGTCTTCATTTCTACACTCTTCTCCACACCTCGCTCTCCTGTCTTTTCATATCTGTCTCTAGTGCTCCCTTTAGTATTTCTTGCAGAGCCAGTCTCTTGGTCACAAATTCAGTGATTTTTTTGTCTGAAAATGTTTTAATTTCTCCCTCATTTTTGAAGGACAGTTTTGCTGGATATAGAATTCTTGGTTGGCAATTTTTCTCTTTTAATAATTTAAGTATATCATCCCACTGTCTTCTCATTTCTGTGGTTTCTGCTGAGAAATCTACACATAGTCTTATTGGGCTTCCCTTGTGTGTGATGGATTGCTTTTCTCTTGCTGCTTTCAAGATTCTCTCTTTCTCTTTGACATCTGACATTCTGATTAGTAAGTGTCTTGGAGTATATCTGTTTGGATGTATTCTGTTGGGGGTATGCTGTACTTCTTAATCTGTAATTAAGTCTTTCGTAAGAGTTGGGAAATTTTCAGTCATAATTTCCTCCGTTAGTTTTTCTCCTCCTTTTCCCTTCTCTTCTCCTTCTGGGACACCCAGAACACGTATATTTGTGCACTTCATGTTGTCGTTTAATTCCCTGAGTCCCTGCTCATATTTTTCCATTCTTTTCCCTTTATTTTCTTTTGCTTGTTGGATCTCAGATGTCTCATCCTCCAGTTCGCTAATCCTATCTTCTGCCTTTTGAAATCTGACATTGTGGGTTTTGTTTTTTTCATCTCTTCTACTGTGCCTTTCATTCCCGTAAGCTCTGTTATTTGTTTTTTCAGACTTTCATTTTCTTCCTTTTGTTCATTCCTTGCCTTCTTTATATCCTTGCTCAATTAACTGATTTGATTTTTGATGAGGTTTTCCATCAGACCTCATTCGAACAGAATATCTGTTAGAACATTCTGAATTAATTGTTTCAACTCCTGTATCTTATTTGAATTGTTGGTTTGTTCCTTTGACTGGGCCATAACTTCATTTTTCCTAGTATGAGTCATTATTTTTTGCTGGCATCTAGGCATTTAATTACCTTAATTAGTTTATTCTGGAAATTGTTTTCACTTTTTTTTACCTAGAATTTTCTTGCTGGATGACTTTTTTATCTGTCTGTTCTTTGGCATTCAGTTCAGCTTATTCTGGACCTCTAGCTTAGGTTTTCTTTAACAGCTCAGAATTTTTCAGTTTTTTTTCCTGTTTCTTGCCCTGCCTATATGGTGGCTTTTTTTTTTTTACCCCTCCCCCCCTTAGGAGGGTCTACTTAGGTATTATAGACCCCAGCCAGATTTTCCCAGACCAAACTGGCCTCCTATTGGGAGGAAAGAGTCACCTACATCAGTTTTCCCTGAGGATGAGACCCAGCAGATTGAAAGACTTTCCTATGAAGCCTCTGGGCTCTCCATTTTTCCTATCCTGCCCAGTATGTGGTGCTTGTCTGCCTGCAGACCTCACCAGCATAAGATGATGCGGTACCTTTAACTTCAGCAGACTCTCCCTGCTTGGGGCGTGGTGGAGACAGAGGAGAGGTTGTAGACTGGTTTTAATGGCTTCACTTTTCCAGACCCTGGGGTCTGAACTTCTTGAGGGAGGGATTCCTCCTGAGCTGGGCCCCACCCCTCTTCTGGGGAATACAAAGTCTCCAGACAAACACTCAAACAAGCTTAATTCTGCCTATGCCTGGGGCAGTGGAGCCCAAGACGCTTTGCACCTGTATCCAAAGAGCAGTCAAGCTGTAGAAACACAGCCACCAAATTAAAGGGAAAAATCCTTTTCAGAACAGGACCTCCCTTCCTCGGGTTTGCCAATCAAGAGCTTAAGTTGGTACATTGCTCTGTGTATCTGCAGGTCCTATGTGTCCCCACCTTTCCTTCAGGTCCCAGACCTTTTCAAATCCAAAAAAACCTCTGTTTTGTTTTGTTTTGTTTTTTTCCTTTTTCTGTCAGGCCTGCACCCTCTGCACCAGGGCGAAACGCACAACCTCAGCTTTGCTCAACGTTCAGCTGTGCTGGGGGCCTATTTTTAGTAGTCAGAATATGTTAATTAATTCCACAATTGGAGTTGGGTTGTGTTCAACCCCTATTGCTGGTAAACTCTCTTTCCTTTCTCCTCTGGGAAGCAGCCTGTGGGGGTGGAGCGCCAGCAGCCACGGCTTGAGGAACTCACAGTTCTGGGTGGGTCCGCAGCCGGTCCATCTGGTCCAGACTGGTTAACGCTGTGTGTCTGGTCACGGATGTGGCCCCAGCAATTGTTCTGCGCTGTCCCTGGCTATTTATTAGCTCCTCTGGAGGACAAACTAAATCCCACATCTCGCTAAGCTGCCATCTTGGCCTTCCCCTATTTGTCATTTCTTAAACTTAAATATCCTCTTTAGCTGTATCTAACAAAAAAAAAGTATGTTTCAACAGCTCATTAGTTTCCTAGGTCTGCTGTAACAGTTTACCACAAACTGGAGCGAGAAGTTTGAAAGTTTTGACAGGGCCATGCTCCCTCTGGGAACTCTAGAGGAAAATCCTTCCCTGCTTTTTCCGGCTTTTGGTGGTCTCAGGCATTCCATGGCTTGTGGCAGAATGACTCCAACCCCTGCCTCTGTCTTCACATGGCTTTCCTTTCCTGTGTGTCTCCATCACTGTGTTCAAATTTCCTTCTTTAAGAATGCCAGTTGTTTTGGATTTAGGGCCACCCTAACCCAGTATGTCCTCATCTTAACTTGATTACATCAGTAAAGACCTTATTTCCAAATAAGGTCACATTCATAGGTACCAGGATTTAGAACTTGAACATATCTTTTGAAACGGGTGGGGGGTGCATTTCAACCCACAACAGACAACCTTTCCCGAAATGTGTGTTCCAGTGAACCTAATCCCCCGTCATGTTCCTCTAAAGAAAGGTTCCAAGGTGAAGTAAGTTTGGGAAATATCTCATATCACACCCCCACCACCATGCTTGGAGATTCAATACAGCACACGTTAAAGACTGAAAAATCCTGCAGTAAATAATCCTACTTAATTTTAATTCATCATTTCTCAAATTTACTTGACCACATAACTTTTTTTGCTAGGGTGAGGGGAGATAACACCTGTAGAACTAGTGTTTGAAGAGTACACCTTAGAATATAATGATGTAAAATACGGATCCTACCCTGTCGGGTGTGTCTACCAAGAAATATCTAATATTGCTGCTATATACCACTGTAGTTTATACTTAGACATAATTTAAGCATCATTTTGAAGCCAGCTTATTACTGGTAATGGATTAGTGGGCAAGGGGCCTGATGAGTAAAATGCCTGGCCTTATTTGATGGTTGGACAGCTGGCAAGGCGCCTTTGGCAAAATGTCTTAATATATAGAATCTGTCCTTACGTATCTTACTTTCATTGTCCTGATATTACCCTTTGGCTCACAACAGCTCTCCCAGGTCTGCTCTATTTATGCAGATTCCAAAATTATTTCTCTGATAGCACATCCCCATTTCTACCTTAATCAACATTGTTGTGCTGTTGTGCTAGGAGTAACTCCTTGGTACCTGTACAGAAAATGGAACTGTTCTCATTTGAGACCACTTGTTGCCAGTTTCACTTGCCTCCCTCCCTCTTCCTGCTCCATCCAAACCACTTCCAGGTGTTACAACCTCATAAACTATTGCTTATTTTATCAGAGGTAGCTGTATCCTGACATTTGTACCCCTAGCTGATTTGCTCCATCTTACGAATTTCATTCTAGTCAGGTCTTACAACTTGCTTGATTCCAGACTTCTGATTGTGGTTAAAATATTTAATAGATATCTGAAATGCCTTGTAAAGATTCTCTTTACATAAAGTGGTATTTATTGCCACTGTTCTTTAGCATGTCATGTATACTTCTTGGCCATGTTGGAATTCTGGCACATCTTCCTGCTAGTTGTATTTTTCAGTTGAAACAGCCATAGGTTTTAGTGCTTGACGTGTGTATCAAGGAAAACATTTAAGTTCAATACCTAAATTATAAAATAAAAACATATATGCAACCTTCCTTTTATGTTTTTGTTTTTGCCGTCAGTAAATAGTGACTTTCAAACTTAACACCGTTGTGTAATACCTAGTATGTATGCATGCTTTTTTAATCTATTTACTGCTATCCCAATTTCGATACCCATTAATTTTTTTTTCTTTCAAATTGACTTGAGTTTTCTAATCTTGTAACCATTGCATCTCTTGTTTAGGAATATAATAATTTAAGAATAACTGTCAGTGCTGTTTTTCTATTATAATTTTACCTGAAAAAATGATTTGTTAAAATATAATGGAACTTTTGGCTTTTTTTTTTTTTTTTTTGTATTTATCCACTGAATTTCAAGGTCACATTATTCATGGTGTCATTACTGATGCCCCTCTTAATAAGAGCAATGCTTAGTAGAGTCAACTCTCTGGCTAGTGGTTATCCTCCTAGTCACCACTAGCAAACTTCCTCTCTTAAGCCACTTGATGTGGCTATGTCATTGTGAATCAGAATAGCTAGAAGAAATTTTAAAGGTAGTAACATGCTACCTTTTTACAATAAAGAAAACATGCTTGGAGAGGTTAAATCATTTACCCAATGTTATACATCATTGGTTCAGTTAGAACTAGAGCCCAAGTCTCCTGTCTCCAATCTCCATTTTTGTGCTCTTTTTATTATGATTTTGTTTCCTTTCTGTTTTTGTCACTGTAATAATTGTTTATACCACATTGCTTCAAGTTGTTCTATAATGCCTCATTCCAATATTTCTGTTTGAGTTAGTTGCCCTACTTGTGATTTTCTTTAGTTAGTCTGTCATTGCTTAGGTATCTTGTTTTTCATCTTCCTCGTTTTTACTAAAGTCAGTTTGTGTTTTAGCACCTCATTATAACATTGGCTATGTCTTCAAAACGCATACATCTAGATTCTGGCAAATCACTGATATATTTCTAAGCTTCCAGCTACTTGACGTCATTTAGATTAAAAATGCTAATGAAAGAGCTCTGTTCCAATTATCCAGAAACGTTACTACATAAACCTAGGCTTTGTCCAGCCATCCAATACTGAATACAACCATAAAGTGCCACTGGTCTAGAAGTAGAATAATATCATTTGAATCTGTTGGAATGCTTAGGGTTTTTGTTTGTTTGCTTTTGAGATAAATTAGATCTTTTCTAAATGTTGTTTATCAGTCTTACAGGTGGGTTATAAACTACTTTATACTAGTAGTCTTTTCATTTTAACCTTTTTATTCTGAAGTAATTATAAATTCACAGGAAGTTGCAAAGATAGTACTGAGAGACCCCGTGTACCCTTTATTAAATTTCCTCCATGGTTACATCTTACATAATTATAGTACTCTATTAAAAGCATTGGTGACATTGGTACAATAGAGTGTGAATAGTTCTGTCATTTTACACACGTGTAGATTGGTGTAACCATCACTTGCAATTGAGATACAGAACTATTCCATCACCACAAAGATCTCCCTTTATAGTCACACCCGTCATCCCTAACCCCTGGCAACCACTAATGTTAGCATTGTGTTTGGTTTATACTTCCACCCAACCCCCAACCTCCAGGCCTGATTTGATTTCTTTGGGACTAAATGTAATTTGTCTATCATTGATATCCCAGTTACCAGGACAACTGTATCATAGTATCATGGAGCTAGACTTTCACAAATAACCTATCCATGCCCCTTCCCTACAGGGAGCAATGTCTTTACCAACACAGAAGAAGATGAGTGAAAATTATTAGTATTGCTTACCATAGAATAGAGCATAGTGGTAAGCTGTACCATAAAAAAAGCTGTGTTGTCGGTCTTTTTTCAAAAAGACTTGAAAGCATAGGAGTTTTTCTGTTTTAAAACCTCTGTAATCACTACCAACATAGAGTCTAATAAAACAGGTTATTTCAGTAAGTGTTGTCAACATCCCTCTACCCCCACAAAAAAAAGAAACAAACAAACAAAAATCCCAACTATTTTTCTCTTCAAGAATGTTATTAAAATGAGTCAATGCTCATTTAAAAAAAAAAAAACTGTTATACAACCATCCATCCTTTGTGTACCATTTGCTCATTTTATCTTTATATTTTGGCAGTTACAAAATTTAAAAACCTAGAATATTAAAATAATTTGACTGTCCTTTTTGGTTAGTACTTTATTTTAAAAATTAGATTCTAAGATCTGGTTATATGCAATTTCTAAATCAGAGAAGATTAACTAAAATAAATATTTGTAATCAATACTTTCTTCTGTAAATGTAGTTCTCATTTACTAGCACATAATTTTATCTGTAAGAAATTTTAAGTAGTTAATAATTTTAAATCAACTAGCATTTTCTCACTTGTCTTATATTAGACAGGATTCACATGTACTTTTAAAAATTACTCTAGTGAAAAAAGCAATGTCTTAAAAATGTTAAGACATTTTTAACATTCTTAGCCAATAGTTGGAATCATGATTTGAGAAAAGATTGGAATCTCGACATAGTTTCAGCCCTTAAATATGTTTGTAAATATAAAGATGATTCCAATTCTGCTGTAAAACTTGTTTAATATCAATAAGTTACTCTGTTTGTCAATTTTGCAATATCGGTTTGTGTTAGTATTTGCAAGTGACCTTCTGGAATTGTAAATTACCCCAGTTTTGTCTTTAATTATTTTGTTGTCTAATGATCTTGGTATTAATAGGTTTTCTGTTTTTAAGATTTTTTATGCTGCTACAACCTGTACTGATTAATTTTGATTTTCTGGTTTTCAACTCTAGGAGCCTCTACCACCCGTCCAGTTTGACTGGAGTAGCAGTGGCCTTACTAACCCTTTAGATGGTACGTCTCTCCGTAGAGCCTCTAGCACCAGAGCTAGAGTTAAGAAAGCTACAAAGTTCAGACAAACTTCTCTCTGCTGATTTCCTTTTTCGTTTGAACATAACTTCTTATTCTTATCTTTGGAAATTCAGGCTTTCTTTCTGAATAGTAATTTGCTTAAGAAACCACCTGTTACTATTATTAACAGTATTCATGTCCAATTATAGGTAGTAGGCGCTAGGTAGAATTTTAGCTTATCTGAAGTCAAAACAAGCTTCTTTATTTTTCACAGATACTTAGGTAAATTAAATGATATTTTGGCTGGGACCAATTTGCTTGAAATTTGTTTCTTCTGTTTTAATTTATGAAATTTTCTTGGATGCAAAGTCTTGTGGCTATAGGCTGCTTCAAAGCACAAAGCACAGTAATTTAACCAAAAACAGTGTGCATATTTATTGACTCAAAATAGTTTTCAAATTTAATAACATTTTGTAGAGTACCTATACAAGTGGGAAATGAATGATTTTCACAATCCTTTTCTAAAACTTATCTCCAGATGCTAGTTGGCAGTTCCCAACATAATTGGTTTCACCTAATGGCTTTTTAAAAATCCTGAAAAATATTTTTTTCAGTAATGTGGGGTCTTTGAAATAACACACAATGCAAGTTTTCCAGTGTGTTGACACCACAACTTTTAAGTGGACCTCAAGATACAATTATTCTTACTCCTTGTACCTCATAAGTTGTTTGAACCATTGTCCATAACTCCTGTCACTCGATCAGCTTTGCCTTATAGTGGGTATGCTCGGATATCTGGAAAGCATCCAATTGAATAACGTGCTGAAGGAAAGCCTGGATGCACCTTTTGCTGTTGTCTGGTGTCTTATTCAGTCAGATCATCGTGCTTTCTATTAACAAACGACTTCTTTAAAAATGTGTACTATTTCTGATTGCTGTTTCAGAGTTAAAGGGGAACAGTACAGCTTGAGGTTGCACATCAGGGTAGGGCAGTTATGGCATTTCTTATGGTACTTTATTTTAACCAAGTTAACATATTGGTGCGTGTCTTGAAACTGACAGCTTTGTCACTCTAAAAATCATTAATTAGAACCCAACATTACTAACATGGGAGATTCGTTTGGGCATGTACAGTACTTTAATGATGGATTGAGATTAAGGTATTGTTTCCCTTTAACGGGTACGCTTTCCCCCTTGGTCTTTCTGGTATGGCTTCCAATTCTGATTGAAAGAACTGAACTCCTTCCAACTAAAACCTTACTAAGTGTTAAATGATTTACATTGTACATGAAAAGATGTACATTGAAATAAATTGTTATTTTAGAAATGTCCTTAGTAATGATGAAAAACTAATACTGTACACATTGTTTTAATGTTGATTTTTTTAATGTGTAATGACTACTAATTATAACCTGCATGTTCAAGTGTGTGTCTTACCCCTTTTTACACATAACCCCTCCTCCCTTGGCTTACCTTCTGTGTGGCTGCCTACCAACACGGTCACTGAATTTCAAGCTAGTGGAGGTTCCACTCTTCTGAACCTTGATTTCTTTGGGCCCGTGGATGACAGTAGCTCTAGCAGCAGCACCACAATCCCAGGTCAGCAGAGTGTTAAAACCACAATTCTAGTTTTTTTGCTAAAAGCATGACCACATCACTTGACTTTCCTATAAACAAGGAAATGATTAGAGTGTATTCTCTATATGTGTTTCTAATACTTCCTTTTATCTGTTGTTATTTTCTAGTATCTGACTACTACAAATGACTTATATGAAATGTATTTTGAGGAAACCATTCTCAGAGTGTAATATTCAGAGCTGAAAGTAGTTCTAGGAATAAAAAAGCCCAATGTCCTTACACAGTTAAAGGATGGATTTGTTTGGGTTGTTTTTTGTTTTTTGTTTTTTGTTTTTGCCCTTAATTCTGTTAAGCCATTTGAAAAATACAAAGTTTAAGGATATGAGAATATTTTAATACACAGATAACTTTAAATTGTAGTGCCTGTGATAATAGAACCTTTACAAGTTCTAGGTTCAACTAGTTAATTGTTTTTACTGATGCTAAATGTGTAATTAATTTCTAAAATGTTGGAGTCTAACAGTTATTATATAGCCCCACGTAGAACTCTAATACTGTTTTTATGTAGCTCTTAAACAGAAAGTATACTGATAGGTTTCCATGGAGAAAAAAATGTTTCATAAGTTAATTATTAGAAAATAATTGCTATGAAATACTAAAAGCCAGAAATTAAAACTTATTGGAGTGCCTGTTAAATTAATGTTCAGTCCTGCAAAAGTTCAATTCATTGACCGAAGGACTAATGTACTTTGTCACTTTCTAACTGAATAAAAAATTAAAATTATGATGGCATTTTTATGTTTATATTTTATTTAATATGAATTTAAGGAGTCCCTGTCATCCCAATTTGTGATCTGATAATCATGCCCCGCAGTCACAGACACCTGTTGGGGTGCTGTTTAGATACTGTGCCCGGAATGAATGGAGAATATCTCCCTCTGTCCCACTAGGAGCCAGTTTCCCAGCCAACCTGATTCCTGCTAATTTGCTGGTTTTGTTCTGTTCTACTAGTTAACCTCACCACCTACTTCTAATAGTTTAGGAGTCATGATGGGAAATGGGGGGAGGCCACGAGAGTCAGCTGAGGATGAGCCTGAGCTCCAGGATACCTTCTCCAAGATCCAGTTCTGACCCTGCTACCAGGAAGCCCCAAGGACATTTTATCCAGTAAAATGACTGGATTCCTCAAATCTAAGCCCCTGGCTATCATTCTCATTGTTCTCAGGATTGTACAAACGTGAAAAAACAAACTGTCAGGTTTTAACTTCAAAATGATTTTTTATTTATCTTAAATGACTTCTAAATGTATGTGATCTGTGGAATGATCTGGGTGAGCTAATTAGTTGTCTGACATTTTAAAATACTTAATTGAGGGTGGGGAGGACAAAAGCTTGTATCTCACTGACCTTATTACTGTAGTATTCTTGGGAATAAATTACCAAGCTCCCATTAAATTTGCACTCTACTTTGTTTTGTCATGAACTGTATTGTAATTTAAGTGAGTTTACTATTTTTCTTTTGGAGGCTTAAAAACCTGGTTTAAATTTAATTTTTGATTACATTTCAAACTCATTAAAAACTGTTGCATAGGAGCAAAATAACCTGGCCATATAAAAAAGTACAGAAATGATGTGATAACCAAGCTCAATATGCACAGCTGCAAGAAGAGCCAGCAATTGCAGAAACTTAGAGCTGTAATGGAAGTGAAATTAGCATAGTCAAGTGGGACCCTCATTACTTTGGAATCTTTTAAATAATTTTCTTTCCATATTTTTATTAATATGTTCTAGCTGCTATATCAGTTTGATTACTGTAAATTTACTTTGGCTGTTTTTTTATTTTTCTTGAGTTTGTTAAAACTTACCATCAAGCTACAAGGTATCAACACCTTCCTTAGTATTCCATTTCACCACTTGTTTGCACTTTTTCTGACTTGTTTCTGGGAAAGTCATTTAATCTTAGCTTGCAGTTATTTAATTATTTTGTGTGTGAGACTTAGGAGGTTGGCATAGAACTTGGTTGGCTAGCTTTAGTTATGTAATTCAGTCATGCCTCATTAAGGTTCTGTGAAAAAGCATATAGGGGAAAAAAACTCTTCCATTAAAAAAATTTACCCTCCAATCATGGTACTATATTAATGGTACAGTAAGTAGTTATCTTGTTTTTGAGAAATAAAGCCACAATAAGTTTTTTTTTTGGTATTGGTGGTGGTGATTTTGGGCTGGGGAGTTGATTTTTTTTCTTGTTACTGCTGTATTTTTTTTTATCTCCCATTTACTGTTTGATTGCCAAGTAACCAGTATTTTACTCACCCTAGTAAGATTTTACTAGCACTTTTGCCAATCAGCATGCAGTTGTTTATCCTGAATTATGCATTAGATATTAACTTAAATTTTGTGGCTACTTGGAATCTGACCTTTCAGAATAGAGGTGGTTAATGCTTTGGATACATTTGATTCCCTTTACAGACATCCACAATTTTTTGTTTACATTTTAATTGCCAGGAAACTTATTATAGAACTGAAAAGAAAAAGCCCTTTTAACATATATTTTTGAAACTGTACCTTAATGAAATATTAAGAACTTGGGAGAGTCAACATACATCTTCTATAGCCTTCCTCCCTTGTTAGACATGGTAACTTGTGGAAGCCGCTTTTGCTTGTTTGATTTCTGTAAACATCTGAGATCTGTGTTTACATCTGCTAATCATCTGCAGAATTGGTTAATAGAATACAGTCACTGATTTTTTTCTTAACCTTGAAATATCCTAAAAGGAGAAAATTTCTTAGTCTAAATATATATACATTTACATAAGATTTTATCTGCTGATTTTGCAGTACTTTAAATAAAAGTTGATGAATTGATAAGAGTCTTCCTTACAGTGTGCTAAAGCATTATAAGGGTACTGACTTTTTTTGTTTTTTTTTTGTTTTCTTTTTACACGGGCAGACACTGGCAATCGAACCCGGGTCTCTGGCATGGCAGGCGAGAACTCTGCCTACTGAGCCACCATGGCCCACTCTGACTTTTTTATTTTATATAATTTGTTGGTACCAAGGATAATGTAGGATTGAAACCTCTTTTTATCTGATTATTTGTTTTATCCAAGGTGTGCCTTGAGTTTAAAACATTTAATTGTTCTTTCCAGTGTTTTTGTAGTCATCATTGTTATTTAAAATATATCTGTGTTACATAGGAAAAGTGAAAATATATGAAGAATTTCACTAGTGAAGTTAGATGGGGAGAGAACTTTTATAGGTTTTTTAAATAGATTAATAGATTTTTGAAGTAAATCTAACTCTTTAACTCATCTGCATTTTGAATTGTTATAAGATATTTGAATTATTGCCTACCAGATTCAGATGAGACTATAGAAATATAACTAACCTTTGAAAGAAGAATTTTCATTTGTTCAAAGTAATGCTTTTGATTAATTTTTTCTGAAAATATTTTACGCTCCCCACCTCATACCTGAAGAAAGAAAAATGGAGTGTATGGTTTATCTTTAGTAATAATTTGATATGTTGAATAATATTTTATGTTCTCTCAAATGGTCAGAATATATTTAAACTAACCAAATCATTTTCCATGGTTGAAACTTATGTTAAGTGCCAAATATTTTGGTAAGGAAGAAAATAATATTCCTTGGCGGGGGGGGTAAAAGAAAAAAGAGATCCAAAAATGAATTTAAAATCATCAATTGATTTCAAAAATTGAGGATGATTTTAAAATTGTATAACAAATTATGTGCATTCTATTTAAAACATTGATAACTTTATAATTGCAAAATTGATGGAAGTATCTATAGCAGATAGAAATTTTAGAAATATGCAAATGGTATCTGCCTCATAAATTTTAGATTAATTAGAGATTTATTAATCCCAAAGTGGAATTTTTTTAAATTTTCCTTATAAACTCTGAAAAATATGGTTTATAATTTTAAAACTAATTGCATTATTACACTGTTCTAAAGATGTGTATGTTTGTAAAAGACTCAGATGTTTACAGAATATTGCCTTTTGCATCTTGGTTTGTGACCAATTGAATAACCCATTGCAGCTTGCCAACACTGACTATCATTTTATACTACAAGGTGTGGATCCAGAGTTGTATGAGTTAACAACTTCTAAGCTGGAAACCTCCACCTCAAGCTTCAAAGTGACTGATGCATTTGCCAGACTCATGTCCACAGTAGAGAAGACAAGCACATCAACCAGGTACACCAGCTAGTGTAAATCACACCCTAATTCTGAATTCTGTGTGAAACAAAATAGCCCAAATGGAAGAGCACAAATGTTGGCGGTATTTCAGTATGTTATATTAAAATCAACTTTGTATCTGTAAAAACCAATAGATGCCTAATTCTAGAAAATAGTGTCAAATTATGTTTAATTACGAACTTTATTAGAGCAAAGCCATATTATAAAAACTGGAAAAGGCTGACAAAGGGGTTTTTCTTTTTATTTGTTTATTTTTTCCCTCACTTTGTAGAGTAGAATTCTGATTAACTATTGTAATCACAAAGCCGTTGTAGAACTTTCCCCTCCCCCCACTCCCCACATCCCTGTAACTACTGAAATGATCATCTTTGGAAACCTAGTTTTACACTCCCACAGTTACCTAGGCCAGTTTTTTCACTCTTAGGTTAAGGTAGTCTAGGTAATGGCCACTGTGTTACTTTCAGACTTTATCCTGATGTGTTTCTTTGATTTGGGACAGGAGAGCTTGCTTTACCAAGCCTCTTGGGAGCCCCTTCAAGACCGTGGCCTTTAGAAAAGCCTTTAGAAAAGTTGTCTCCCTGTGTCAGAACCAAAAATGTCACTTGGGCCTTGTTTTTAGGATTCAAGAGACCTTTAGTTTTATAAAATTAAGCACTGGAATAATCCATTGCTTTGACATGTCAGCCATAAAAATAAGCCAGTTCCTAACAGGAAGGCAGTCATTATGAACCACTACTTGCAGAAGTCTGACTGCAAGACCAAATGCTGGCTGATTGGCATACCAACTCTGCTGTCCCACAGCCATGATATATCAGCATTTTTAAAGTGGAAATATTTACCTGTTAGTTGCCCACTTTGGGAATAGTATTATAGATCTTCTAAGTAACTACATGCCGCTCACATACCAAATTCAGATTTATCTTTTAAACCAGTTCTTCTGCAGAAAAAACACCCATTTTAAAACTTTGGCTTGAATTATCACATTGCCTTTTTTTTTTTTTTTTTTTTTTTTTTGCATGGGCGGGCACTGGGAATCGAACCCCGGTCTCCAGCTTGGCAGGAGAGAATTCTGCCACTGAGCCACCATCACACCACCCATCGCATTGCCTTTTAAACATTATTGTATGCTTAAGTATCCATTCATTCAAAAAATATTTATTATTAATAATACTATTGATATGTATAATTGTAAAAAGCCATTATTATTATTTTTATAATTATAGATACACTTCCTTACCTTCTTTTTTGCCTACAGATCTTGCCCCTACATTTTGTTTGTTTTGGCAGGGGTGTTACATTTTATGTCAGGGAGACAATGATTTGACCAGAGGGAAAGGTTCATCCTCACTTGGCATTTTTTAAAAAACGTTTCTACATTTGCATCTTTTCCCTTGACTCTAGTGCGTGAATCTACAAGTCTGCTAAATCCTTCTATGACTTTCTATCACACTATATATGGCATTTTTTTCTAGTGTAAGGGTAAGGTGTAAGTCTCTCTTTTTTTTTTTTTCTTTTTTCTTTTTTCTTTGGCTAACCAGCAACAATTTATTGAATAATAGCATAAACAGATTATCAGTTAAATGCTCAACATGTACCCAAATTAGTTAATCACCTCCTTCCACCTCTCCAAACATGTTCTTCCCCAACTCAGGGAATAACATCGCTATTCTCCCAGTGACCAAGTCAGAATCCTAGAGGTCACTTTCACATTTCACAGTGCTTCTTGCCCCTGCATTTTTGTAATGTAGTACCTGGCACTATTCAAGCCTCATATGAAGTGAACCAGGTTGTAATTGAAGCCATTGTGGATTTCTTGTTGCTTTCTAATTTTACCTCTTTCTAAATAAGTCATATATTCAAATAGAAATTTTATATTCCTCTACAAATTTATCCATTGTTTTCTGCATATGTTAACAAAAATTAAATTTCAAGATTAAAACTAGTGTACATTTTACTTTAAGAACAAAAAAAAGTATTGCTTTTTTTGTTTGGGCTTTCCCCTCTATTTTTAGGATAATCCGTTATGCACTGTGTCCTCACTTTTTTCCCCTGCAGTCTCTAAAACGGCAGTAGTTTTCAAATTCCCAACGATGAGAATTCATTCTTTATGCCATTAGGAGGAGCTCTAAACCGCATTGTTAACTTGCTTGCTCTCTTTTTTCACTCAGTCTTGAAACAAGTAAGACACTAGGGTATTTGCCAAGCCTATCACTCTAATAAGTTGTCATTTCCCCCCTTATTCTGTTCTGTTGGGGATCAACTAAACCTATATAGTCTGTCTCCTGCGGTCAGTCTTATAGCTGTATTGAATTACTCTCTAGCACTTGTCCAGTTTGATATTTAAAATAAAATATAAACTACATTAAATAAAGCTCAGAAAAAATCTTCTTGGCTGGTGGCAATACGCAGACGATAGCATGAAAAGGCATTGTGAGGTAATGTGGGGTAAGAAAGGGTTCAAAAACCATGGTCTGAGTAGAGGAAACTTAACTTATAGTGAGCCACACCCCTTGCGCTTGCTCTCTCAGTGCACTTGACTATGTAAGAGAAAGTGCATGTGCTTTTCTCTTTTCATATACAGGTTACGAAAGTGACTTCTCACTTTGAATTCTTTAAAGAAATGCAAGTTCATTTTTGGAACATACTTTTGCAGACAGCCATCTCCCTCTCTCAATTTCAGTAAATTTTCATTTCATCGCATACCCAGGATATATTCAGATTTCTCTAATAGTGTCCTTCCATATGGTTTTTCCGAACCAGTATTTTAATCTAGGACTTAAACATGGATATTATTTTGCTTTTGTTCCTTTAAACCCAACATCTTATCTGCTACTCCCATTTGTTTGATTATCTTCTGTTTACTAACCCTACTTTCTGTGAATTGGAAGTTTTTTGTTTTGTTTCGTTTTGGTTTTTTAATTAATTAATTTTTTTTGTTTTTTTACATGGGCAGGCACCAGGAATCGAACCCAGGTCTTCTGGCATCGCAGGCAAGCATTCCTGCCTGCTGAGCCACTGTGGCCCACCCTAAATTGGAAGTTTTATCTAAAGGCCTGATGATTTCCAGGTTAAAAACTCTGAGGTAGAATGCATCATAAGCATTGTATCACATCAGAGAACACATAATGTCTGGTTGATTCTGTCGCTCAAGAATCATGCTAAAATTAACCACTGGTGAGGGGGGCTGACTTTCATTATACAGTTCTAGTTTTCACCAGAATTATGTTCTATACGATTTTACTTTGGAGTGATGCAAATATCCAGTTTACCATCAAACATCCATTTAATAGTTTTGACACTATTTTGGTGCAATTTAAAATGTAGATTTAAACAGACAAAATTTGTATTGTTATTCCATTCTTCTAAGAAACCCTAGAATTGAGTTTGGTATTTGTTGATTCGCTAATGGTATTCAGTGTGCCTCCCTACTGGAAAAATTGGGTCCTAAAAGTTTGGTGTTGAGGGGCGGGCCATGGTGGCTCAGCAGGCAGAGTTCTTGCCTGCCGTGCTGGAGAGCCAGGTTCAATTCCCAGTGCCTGCCCATGCAAAAAAAAACTTAAAAGTCTGGTGTTGGGGTTTTCGGTCATTCTATAAAAACTTCATTTCAGTCTGGATTCAAATGTGCTATCAACAGTAAAGTCTAAGTGTAAAATAAAGGCCTGCATCTATCATTCTTTTCTTGCTTCACATCCTGACTTCCTGCTCTCCATCCTAAAGGCAAAGAAAATACTGGGGTTGAAGAAGTAACTTGTGTCATATATAATTGAGTTCCAATTGTCCTTGACCCTAAAAAAGAATACTGAGATTTTTATAATCAATAATTTAAAATGAACTTTAGTCTAAAATGAATATGTGTATGACTGCAGCTACTCCTTCAGCATATTTATCATCCTGAAAATATATATATAGTTTGGATTACAATCATGGGCTCAGTTTGAGCCACATCGAGGTTCAGTTGGCATTTCTTGCAGCTCACTTGCTGGGAGGACCTGGATCACCAGGGTTCCTTGTATCTGTGCTGCACACCAAACTGCTCACTGATTATATCTTGGGCAGTGTAGTAAAAAATGCTTATAGGATTTGGAGATTACTCAGCTCCCTGGGTTCCTTCCTGCCTGTGTACATCCTCAACACCAGCAGTCACACCAGGTGTTGCTGCTTTTGAATCCAATATTGTGTCCCAGTGGGGCTGAGACTGGGTGTTTTTGAGCTGAGGACTTTTTTTCTCTTGGAATTCCCCATTGGGGATCAGGAAAGCCTGAGGTTGAAATGACTTACAAGGCCTTGTGCCAGACATACTTCATTTTATATTGAGGTAATTTTGGTAGTTTCATGGGGAACAGGGGAAAATCCAGTTGGGTGGAGTGTTATTAGGGCCTCAGCATTATACTTCTGCTTCAGTAACATTTTTAACTTTGTCTGGGTAGAGGCTTCTAGCTGCAAATGTAGCTATGAGCTTTACATGTGCACATGTGAATGCCTCTATATCCATGCATACCTTTTATGAACATACATAAAACAGGGTGTCCATCTCTTTGTGTAAGAGATTTGGCAGCTGGCATGAGAAGCAAGCACAGAAGTATTAGGAGACTGAGGAACTGGCAGAGGAAAAGATAAAGTCCCCACAGTTGCTAACTGCCTAACTTGAGAGTGAATTTTCTTCAACAAAGTCTCATTAACACCCTTTTCTTTATTGGTCAATAGGAAACCTAAAAGAGAAGAGCACCTGAGTGAAGAAGCCATCAAGGTGATTGCTAGCCTTCCTGACTTAACATTCATGCATGCCAAGGTGTTGATGTTCCCAGCCACATTGACCCCTGCCACAAGCTCTCAAGAGAAGGCAGACTGACAACTGCTGTGAACTGGACAGTTTCAATTGCATTTCCTTCCCTCCATCCCTTCCCTACCATCAAAAGCATACCTGCTGTAATTTTAAAAAAAAATTCAAGTTCAGCTGATTTGTTGGTAAGCCGCACTAGAAAGGTATACATAGTAATGTATATTTATTTACATACTGAAGTCCTAAATTTATATTAGAAAAAAATGTAAATAATCGGGGTGAACATTTTTGAAGATTATTCTTTTTGTGTTGCTGGGGTGTATACATTTATGTCTTTGTGAAATACACTGGTGGTGTCCTTCTTACTAAACTTTTGAAATAAAAAAAAAAAGAAAATTAAAAACTCAAATCTCCACTGTCTGTGAAATCCCCTTCAGTCTTTCCAGATTGCATTGACTGTCCTATTAATTTTTCATATCATATGTTGACTTACTTTTACTGTCATAAATAAGCTCCAAAGTCCCCATTTATTTTATTTTTTTTTTTAATTTTCTGTGTGGTGGGTTTGTTTGAGATCTGGCTTTTGTTAACATTTTTTGGGTCTTTTTTAATCTTTTCAATCTGGCATATTGCTGTTTGACATCTTGCAAGGTACTTTCATCAATTGCTCTTTTGTTATAGGGTATGGATCATTGTCAGAACTCGAGTGGAGGGGTTTGATGAGATTGTGTTTCTTTTAAATCAGTTTGGTTTGGAGAAGGACCAAATTAGATGAATGTCTTACAATGAAATTTACTTGTTACTGGGTTTTTTTGTTATATTGTACCACTATTTTTTTGAGGATTTTGCACAGTGTAAAATGACATAATCATAGATTGCTATGGTTTAGGCTGTATATACAGTAAAAACTATGGGTTTTAAATGTTTGGGGAAATTCCTATGGAAAAAAGAGAGACATGTAGAAGAACCTCTAACAAGGTTAAGGTGCATGCCCAAGGTCTTTTGAGATTTCAGTGTGTAAATTTCCTTTTAGCTTACACAGAAATAAAATAATTTAAAAGAAATTTGGCCTGATGTCTTTGTACTTTGATATCTGAAGAAAAATGGTGAGTTTGGATGTGAACTTCTACACAGTTTAAATGTTTTTCAGTCCCAAGGACTCATTTGGTAGGGCTTCCAACTTGTTAAAGTAGGAATAATTAGAGTCTGGTCCTTAAGAATTGGATCAGTACTTTTAGTAACTGAGATGTGGTTTTTTTGGGGGGGGGTTGTTTGTTTTTTTGGGGTGCCTGTTCTGGGAATCAAACCCGGGTCTCCTGCATGAAAGGGGAGCATTCTACCACTGAACGAGATGTTTTTATATGTAGAACATGAGGTCATAAAAGAAAGTCCAGTGGTTTGTCATTACATCTCTTCATCAGAATATTGACAAGGTAGTAATTAAGTAGAATTTGTAGGGAATGTTTTTACTTTCAAAAAAAAAGTGTATGCATGAAATTAAGGTGAGCAAAAAATTTCTTAAAAAATTTAAAATACTGTTATTAGGTATTGTTTCAGCATAAAATTATATGACATATTTCATTTAATGGGCAGTCCAGCTGACAGTGCTCCACGTCATCTGCAGTGGCAGTGTGCCCCTGGAATCCTTTTGCACCTCCCATCATGGGCAGAGATTCCTATGTTGCCCCTAGGTTATCCAGTCCATCTGCCGCCCTTTACCCATCTTATTTTTTTGTCTTTTTTTCAGAGAAGGTCTTTCTTCCAAATAATCTCAAGTTCTCAGTGCCCAGTTAGACCTCCCCAAAATATTCTTCAGCAGAACTTCACACTTCTCAGTAATTAAAACTTCAAGGGCTACTTCTCAATTACACAGTAAATTGAGTAATGATTCAGAGCCCACTTAACTAGCTGTGTTAACATGAGAAGGTTAATCAGCTTCTCTGAGTCTTAATTATATTATTTATAAAAATGGGAATGATGTTCCCTTCTTTATGCGGTTTATGTTTTAAGTGGTACATGTAAAACACTTGTCACCTGTGTAGATAGAGTCAGTAAATAAAACAGCAAAACCTGTGAAGGCTCCTGGACTTTGGATAGATTCAAGAATCATCACAGAAAGGGCCACTTAAAATATCAATGTATTGCATTATTATTTAAAAAATCAAGTAGGTCTTCCTCATGAAAGTAGCCCAAGTTTAATTAAAAAATGAATGCTTCATCCTTAAACCACTTTAAGACAAGCCAAATTTTCGTGTTTGTTACATTGGCCTTTAATCACAAGAGGTGAATTAACCTTGCGTCGTCACAGGTGAAAGGCAGCACTCCAGTCTTGAGGAGCACCAGTGCTCAGCACTGAACCAGACCAGGGTCTGAACTGCACCAGGAAGCCTTAGCAGTGGCCGGTGCAGGGGAGGGAACACCTTCAGCATCTTGCTGGGATCTCAGCTAAGGGAGAGTCTGCTGCTGCATGTCTGCCTTCATCATCAGCTCCTTCTGGTGGCAGCTGCCCATTTGTCGTGCCCATTTGTCGTTCTCAAAGTCAACCAGGCCAACCCTGCAGAATTGGGGAGGGGAAGAAACCAAGGAGTCAGAGCCCCTTATGGATACTGGCTGAGCAATCAATCAGCTTTGTATCCTTGACATCTTAAAACTAGCTCACACATCCCCCAGAGTATTTTCCCACTTGATGACCAAATTCAAATTGCCATGCATAATTCCTCAGGTTAATCCAAGCTAGGCTAGGAAGTATAGGAGAAAATTTCCTAAATTGAGTAATTTTCTACTACTATCTTTTGAGTCATTCTTTTATAAAGAAACTTGTTCTTCCCTCTATGTGATTATTATGTTCTTTATTTAAAATTTATCATGCTTTCTTTCCTTCATGTTTCTTGAATAAGTTAGAATTATGCATGGCTATGATTAACAAATACCCAAAATACTGTGTCTCATGTCACATTTTAACTTTTCTGAAGTTGGAATGTATCATGCAATTGGATGAAGCATCCATTTAGTTGGCAGTGGTTTCTTTTTCTTAGTGATGCGTGAAATAATGCTACATCTCGGGCAGTACAGCAGTGCTCAGTGGCAGTATTCTCACCTGTCATGCCGGAGACCTGGGTTTGATTCCTGGAGCCTGCCCATGCCAAAAAAATAATAAGAATAATGCTACATCTTACCATCATTGACAGAGCCAATAAAAATAATAATGGTGGCTTAAGCAATAGAAGTTTATTTCTGTCTTGTGAAACACAGGAGAAAAGCAGTCTTAGGGCTGGTGGTGAGGCTTCATAGGGTCATCAGGGATTGAAGTTCTTACTATCTTGAAGTTCTTAACATGCACAACATACGATTTCTACCTTCTGGTCCAAAATGGCTGTCAAGGTATAGCCATCATGCCTAATTCCAGCCATCATGGAAGAGAGGGTGAAGAAGGGCACGCCCCCACTTAAGAACACTTTCTAAAAAGCATGTTAACAGTTACAACCCATTGGCCAGAGCATAGTTACAGTGCCATATTTAGCTGCTAGAGAAGCTCAGATATTCTTTTTTTTTAATTTATGAAACATAACCACATATAAACACAAACATTCTTATCATATGATCATTCTGTTCTTGTTATATAATCAATAACTCACAATATCATCACATAGTTGTATATTCATCATCATGATCATTTCTTAGAACATTTGCATCAATTCAGAAAAAGAAAAAACAAAAAATTTCATACATACCACATCCCTTACCCTTCGCTTTGATCACTAGCATTTCAATCTACTAAATTTATTTTAACGTTTGTTACCCCTATTATTTATTTATTTTTAATCCATATGTTTTACTCTTCTGTCAATAAGGTAGATAAAAGGAGCATCAGACACAAGGTTTTCACGATCACACAGTCACATTGCAAAAGCTCTATCATACAATCATCTTCAAGAAACATGCCTACTGGAACACAGCTCTACATTTTCAGGCAGTTCCCTCCAGCCTCTCCATTACACCTTAACTAAAAAGGTGCTATTTAATGAGTAAGAATAATCTCCAGGATAACCTCTTGACTCTGTTTGGAATCTCTCAGCCATTGACACTTTATTTCGTCTCATTTCTCTCTTCCTCCTTTTGGTCGAGAAGGTTTTCTCAATCCCTCGAGGCTGAGTCCCAGCTCATTCTAGGATTTCTGTCCCATGTTGCCAGGAAGGTCCACACCCCTGGGAGTCAGGTCCCATGTAGAGAGAGGGGGAGGGCAGTGAGTTTGCTTGTCGTGTTGACTGAGAGAACGAGGCCACATCTGAGCAACAGAAGAGAGACTTCTCTTGGGGATGACTCTTAGGCCCCATGTTAAGTAGGCTTAGCCTATCCTTTGCAGGGTTAAGTTTCATATGAACAAGCTCCAAGATTGGGGGCTCAGCCTATTGCTTTGGTTGTCCCCACTGCTTGTGAGAATATCAAGAATTCTCCAGTTGGGGAAGTTGAATTTTCCCCTTTCTCACCATTCCCCCAAGAGGACTTTGCAAATACTTTTCTATTCACTGTTCAAATCACTCAGGACTCAGATATTTTTATTCTGGAAAGCTATCTAAAAATAAGAAAATCTAGTACTAGGGAAGAAGGAGAGAACAGATACTGGTGGACAACCCGAAGTCTGGGCCACACCTATTTTTCACTTCTCAGCCCATACTAACTATATTTCAGGGAGATAATGGAATATGGAGAAGTGAATCCCAAGATCTTTGTCTCAGGTTGCAATGACTCAGACTGGAACTATAACCTTCTTGGTACTTTTCCAAAGGAGAAAAGAATCTATAGAGGGCTACACAGGATTTATTGGGATCTTGGAGAAACAATGCTGAGACAGAGATGGGTAGAAGTAGAGAGCAACTTGGTGAGATAGAAGGCACAAGGAATTAGACTATGAGTTGTGTATTTTTTTAATTAATTTTAAAAGTACATATAACAACAAACACAAACATTCTTAACATATCATTCCATTCTACATATATAATCAGTAATTCAAGAGTTATGTATTCTTAACAGAGCTCTGCTCCACTAACCAGCCCTAAGATCTTGGATAAATCCCAGGTCTCAGGTACTTCATCCATAAATGAAAGATTGGAATTCATAAACTCATAAAAACTATAGTAGGAAGAAATCTTAGAGAATCATAGATTTTAGGGCTGCAAGATTAGATGGTCCAGAACTTTCCAAACTGCTCCCAGGAGCCCTGCAGTAGCATTCCAGGAGGACTCAGCCTCTGCAGTGAGAATATCCTTCAGTAACACAGAGGGCTTGTATATCTGTGGGGAGGGTGATTACAGAAGATTTCATTTTGCTACCAGAAGTGTAAAGTTGATGATTACATTGTCATAGCTGGTGAAAGAAGCCCAGTTAAGGAAATTGGCTTGTACAAGGTTACACAGTTAAAAGCAGAGGCAGGACCTGAACCTGACTTGGGCTTTTCACTTAGACCCTCTAGCATGTCCCCTCTGAGTAGGTGCCAAGTCAGCCATTGCCTAAACACTTGCAGGGACTCCATGTGGTCCCAGAATCTCACAAGGCTGCACCCCACACAAAGGCTTTGTTAGGCAGCACTGACTGTTAGGGCGTCTACTGAGTAGAAATCTGGTACCCCAACTTACTGGTTCAAGTTGTCTTTGCTCAGGATGCAAGGGATAAGCCTAATCCCTTTTCCATAAATACCTGAAGACCACTGTCATGTTCCCACTACCCCTCCTTCCACCAAGGCCCCCATGATGACATGGTTCCAAGGCCATTCACACATACATCATTCTTTGGATATTGTTCTGGGTTGCCAAGTTCTCTTCAAGTATGCTTCTCAGAGGAGACCCCCGACTGGACCAGATGTTGCCTCTTGAGTTGTCTGGCGCTCACTTTATTTCAAAACTTCTTTTAAATGTAGCCTAAAATTGCATTACCATGTATAGCAATGGTGCACCACTACCAACCTTTTCCCATAACTGCCACTGGGCCAGATTTTCTCTTTCATCTCCTTGTGTCATTCAGTTTTTGGAACCTGAAAACAAGGTTCTACATTTATTCTTTTACACTTGATTTAGTTCACTTTGGACCATGGTTTCAGCCTGCCCTTCTCATCACATCTTCATTACAACTTCCAGCACGCAGTCTTGTCCTTCTTCCTCAGCTTTGACATCGACATATTGAGAAATATCCTCCATGATCCCGATGCTAGCCAGTACATCCCTGCAGCATCCCTCCCGCGTGGTAGGAATGGTCAGGGTATGACTTTTCAACCTGCAATGATGCCCACCTTTCTCCATCGTGCCCACAGATTGTAAGAACAAAGGCCTCATTGAATCCAGTCATCTGCACTGATAGCATTTCAGAGGCCATCCTGAGCATTTCTACAGATGATCTCCAAAATTTCATCCAACTTGAGAAGTTCTGAGACCTCATCAAGCTCCAGAGGGTGCATAAAGGCAATGCAACAAGCAGAAGATAAAACAAGGATGATCATATAATCACCAGAATGGTACCTGGCACATGGTCAGCACTCAATACTTTTTTATCATCATTCAGCCAGGCAATATTCTGTCATTGACAGTGCAGAGAAAAGACTAATTGTAGGAGAACACAGTTGTCTTCTAAAGTAAGTACAAAAAGCCTACCTTCAGGAATATTCAAGATGCCCTTAATGTATCTGTTTCAGTTATCCATCAATTGTCCTTCTGAGGAAAGCATTTTGTATCATTTGATATAATAATCTCTTATTTTGTTTTAAATTTACCTCTTTCAAGAACTCCTTTCCTTCATTTTGAAATTATCAGGACTTAGGGAATAAAATGATGATCACCTTCTTTAGACCCTGAATTCTTTTGTGTACTCTGGCTTTAGCCCCCTGGGCTTTCACCCTCTGGACCTGTCTTCTGAGTAGAGCCCATGCTCCTCTCCCATCTGTGTCTCTTTCCCAAGGGTCACTCACTAGGACTACAAGAGATTGAACGGGTCAAAGAGTGAGAATGAGGAGAACTTGTTGATCAGTGCTGTGACTACTCAGAAAAAGAGCCTGCCCTACTTTCTATAAAATATTTCTTACATAGTATCATCCATCAAAACAGGTCCAAAATTTTCTTGATTGAGACCCTCATTTTTGCCTCTCCCTCTTCTAAAAGCCCCCTGACCATCCCCATCTAGATGTCCCACAGACTCCTGAAATTGACCCATGCACCACCAACCCATGCTTTTACTGGCCTGTCCCCAAACCTCTGCCCACACCCCTGCCACACCCCCTAGACTTTATGACCCAAATCTGTATTAATGGCTCAAACTCCAGATTCACTCTTAGCCTGCTCTCCTTCCTCACCCCTAATCCTATTGGGCTGGAAGCCCTATCAGTTATACCTCCTAAATATCCAGCTCCGCGTGTCTGCTGTGTGATTATATCACAGCCTCTACACTGACCTTCCTCTGCCTCTCCTCCCTTCCAATCTAATCTTCCACTCTGTTGACAGAGTCTCCTTTCCCATTAAGGAACCTTTACAACATCCCTTTGCCCTCTTGACAAAGTCCTAACTCCTTGGCTTCTTGCACAGCCACGTGGGATCAGCCTCCCTCGCCCTTGGCAGGCCACACCATGGGCTCCTGCCTGGCCATCCAGCTCCTTGCTGTAACTAAATGCCCCCTGGGAGCTGGCCCAAGCTAGTCCCTCTCTTCTTCACCAGCCCGCCAGCTGCATTTCCTATGGTGGTCCTTCTGGACCACCTCCACTAAACAGAGCCAACTTTCCATTCTCCCCAAGGACTTTGCAAACCTCTCTGATAATATAACCCTCATAATACCACTACCTTACATTTACCGAGACCACCACTGAGTGCAGGTACTGGGCTTCACACACATTCTGTCTCTTCACCCTCACTGTAACCCTGTGAGGAAACCGAGACTTGGAAGGTTAGGTGACTTCCCCATGCACAGAGCCAGGAGCAGGAAGAGTCTTGAAGCCACAGCTTGAGTCTTGATCTCAGAGCCCGAACACTTGTCTGCAGGGTATCAGCCTCCCGGCTGCGCCAGAGGCAGTTACAGCATCTGTCACCCTGCTTTATAACAACCTGCGTGCCTCTCTTTCTCCCTCGGGCTGTGACTGCCTGAGAGCAGGGCCTATGGTTGTGCTTTCTGGTCCCCAATCCAGGCCTTGATACATGGGCAGATTTTCACCTCATTTGCTTCCTACACCAGTTTTTGCCAAACCCTCTGTGCAGTGGACCAGATCTTCCCTTTTCACGCAGATATTGTGGACCCCACCTTAAGCCCCATCTGAAGTTTGTCCTATCCTGTCAATCACTGGTTCAATCCCCCAGGCCTTCTTTTTAACCAAATGTGATTTGTTTGTTTTTGCCTCAATCCCTGGCTTGTGCCCATCAGGTAAGGGCTGGACATGGGGCAGTCTTGGGCGCTCCTTGGGTACAGCTCTGCAGCCCACACCACAAGGCAGCCTCTGGCTGCAAAGCAAACAACTCTGTAGGACACTCCCAAGCCTGGAATCTGTCCTGACGGTTCCTCAGAAGTGCCCTGCGTTTGTGAGTATGGGAAATCAGTAAAGGTGCCTCAGCGGCCTGAGCGAGGCTAGAGTGTGGCTGAGAAGGGGTCAGGTGGCCACATTCAAGGGACCCCAGACAAAAGTGGTATTCCTGGAAGGGGATGTCACATCCACAGTCATTTGGGTGACAGAACAGGGGTACCTGGAGGCATGCTTAGGCTGAAACCTGCCCAGCCAACCATGAGCTGTCAACCTGTTATTTACTCTCCCTCCGTCTTTCTTTCTTTCCTGTTGTCCAAAGCAAGACTTCACTGTTTGCGCTGTGGGTGGTTCTGGAAGGTTGTGGGGAGCTGCTCCTAATTCTGTGGTCCCAGAACCAATCATGACCTTGGGGTCGCCAATCCAGCGGGCTGCACAGGGCTCCTCTCTCATAAATCAAGTCACAGCTAAGTCCCTCAGACGGATGAAGACATCTTACGGAAATCAGTATTCTCCCTTAGAGGAGGGAGGACAAGAGTGTTCTCTGAGTACTGTCCAACTCCTCTCTGAAGGCTTTGGTCATGGAAAACATCCGTTTGAGCAGGGTTAGAATTTGTTTCACTTTATTTTTGCTGAGTTGCCTCAGAGGCCCGGACTTTGATCTGGGTGGGAATCACTAATTCATTTGCTCAAGAGAACAGCGTAGACCCAGGAGCAAGCTCTTGTTGGAATAAAATGTTCTCCCGTGGCTCAAAGAAGAGGCCTGAACTTTGCCCCCCCATTAACCTAAAATTTGTCACAGCCCCCCTGTTCCACTTCTCCCCCTTCTCCTCCATCCTATTTAATCACCTTGCTGGGCTGCCGGTGTCCTGTCGATGTGGCAACAGCTACAAACCAGAAAACAGGGAGGTGGCGTTCCCCTTCAGCTACTATCTTGTAAACTCCCTCTTAATTTACAGTCTGTTTGCTGTTTCAGATGTTTGGAAAGAAAACTCCTTAGTCAGCGGCCCTGGAAAGCTTCATTTTCAGTGAAATCTGGGCACTTCTTTCCCACCCCAGATTTTGTTTTTGTTTTTGTTTTTGTGGCTTGAACCTGACATCTGTGAGGTGGGCAGGACCTCTGAGGCCCTGTGTCACCAGACACCTGTTGAAAGGACGCACTCAGGGATAGAAAATCTGGGCAGAGGCCAGCACTGACAAGTGGTATTTATCTAATATTAGCCTGCACCGGTAAGGGGATGGATGGGCCACCCTGCGCCCAGAGAGTGGAAAGGAGAAAGGTAACCATGCTAGCTGCAGATGCTACTGCGACCTACCCAGAATCCCCTTCCTGACGTCTGACGACAAAGCCAAAGATTTTTGAAGACACTGTGCGGGCTGCAGCGTGAGTGGCCGGGACGCTGGCGTACATCTCCAGGGGCCGGCCTCTGGGAAAGGGGCTTCCCAAGCACTTCCGTAAAAGACGACACTATCAGTCCGCCTTTGTTTCGAATTGTCTTGTGGTGTGCTTCTGAAAGATTGTGAAAGAAGGAGCATGAGCGGTTACTTTGGATAATCATTTCAACATGCGCTGGGTGGGGAACAGACAACCGAATTGTTTGTATGCGGTGGCTCTCGGGCCGATGGCTCAGGGCTTGCCTGGGTAGCGGTCCTTAGAGAACAGGTGACCACGGACGTGGGGAGCCCATCCCAGGGCAAAGGGATCCTGAGCGTCCAAGGGCCTCGGAGAATGGCACCTGGACCACGACCGGGAGACGGCAGGAGTCCGGCAGCTGGACTTTGACACCCGGTCCCACCACTTCCTAGTCCTAAGACCAGGCAGTAGGCGCCTGGCCTCTGTGAAATGGGCTAGGAACTGCAGTGGAGAGCACCAAAACAGAGGTCCTGCAGGATTAAAGCGATGACATGTGTTCAACACTTAGCATGACACTTGGACCATAGTAAACGTTCAATATAAATGTTAGGTATAATTATCATTATTATTACTTAGGACACCAAGTACTTCTGAGTTCCTGCAGTGTGTCTCACCTAACTGGGAGCTTTTCAGAGTATGAGAATGTTTAACAGGCAGCACCTGATTAAATGAAATAATTAGGGACCAGCAGGTCAGCTATTCATGATCAAGTGACTATGAGCAGCTGCACTTGACCTGAATGAAGAGGCTATGGTAATAATCAAGCTCCATGAGAGGACTCGCCAGGCGGTGCCAAGGGAGCCCGGGGAGAGAGAAGACACAGAGAGCCTCAGAGGGCGCTCCCATGGGGACTGACGGGCGCGTGGGATGGAAAGGTATGGGGAGACAGTGCTCAGCCAGAGCCCATCCTGGGAGGTGAAGCCCAACAATGACTGTCCATTCATTGATTCAAAGTCTATGAAGCACATATGAGCCAGGCAGGTATTCCCAGCCTGAACACACAGAAAGCGCCCTGGGCTTGTTGAGCATTTGGCACCTGGCCAAGCCCCAGAAGCTGAGCTGTATTTCTTGGGCATCTCATTCCCCATCCTTGAGCCACTTCAAATCTTAGATGCTATATACTGCATTTGCTTATTTACTTTACTGAACCATTTTAGAATAAATTATAGACATCATCACACATCACCTCCAAACACTTCAACAACATATCAAAAAATGTGTGTATGTGGCGGGGGCATTTTCCAATATAATGATAAGGGGCAAGTACCTATACAAGGAATTAAAACATATTACAAAGCTATAATAACCAAGTGGTTAAAATGGGAAATGCTATGTTGTATATATGCTATCACAATAAAAATTTAAGCTATAATAATAGTAATTATATACAAAAGTAGATGTGATAGGGATGTTTTAGTTTTCTAGTTGCTAAAACAAATACCATACAATGAGATGGCTCACCAACAGGAATTTACTGACTCACCATTTCAGAGGCTAGAAGGCTTGCATCCCTCCCGGGTTGGTATCTTCTGGCTGGCTGGCAATCTTTGAGATTTGTTGCCTTTTCTGACACATGGCAATGCACATGATGGAGTCTTCTCTTTTCTCTTCTGGGTTTCATTGACTTCTAGCATCTGGCTGCTCCCCTTGGCTTCTCTCACTCTATCCACTTGTTTTTGCTTATAAGGACTTCAACCACACGGGATTAAGGCTCACCCTTATTCATCTGGGGCACACCCTAACTAATAACATCTTCAAAGGTCCTATTTCCAAATGGGTTCGTGTCTAAAGGACCAGAGGTTGAGACCCAAACATGCCTTTTGAAGTCCCCAACAAGGGGGCATGAGGATGAGAGAAAAGCAGAGCTCTCAGCAGAGCCAGGAAATGAAGCGCACAGCTGGAAGGGCAGGTGCGCCCCAGGAAAGGTTCCAACAGAGAACTGAACGCACTCAGCAACTCGGCCAGCCATCTGTGGGAGCTGGCCCTGGGGGCCGCCAGTCCTCCTAAGCTGTTCCCACCCAACCAGGACTGGCCAGCGGTTGGTGGCCCGCCTTTGTCCCCCAAGACCTTTCCAGGTTTCTGCATGGCTTCCTCCCTCACTCCTTCAGACCTCCTGGAACAGCTTTTCCTGACCCCCAACGAAAACAGGACCCGCCCACCAGCCTTCTCCAGACCTGTTTCTCTACAGCCTCTTTGCTGTATTTTCCTTCCTAGCGCACATTACTACCGGCATATATTTATTATTTATTTGTGTAGTCTATCCCCCTCTAAGACTTAAACTTCATTAGGACAGGGAGCTCTGTTGTCTTGTTCACCACTGTATGTCCGGTGCCTGGAACAGTTTCTCATACAAAGAAGACACCTAATAAACCTTGATGGATGGACGGAGGGATGGATGGATGGATGAATGGATGGATGGATGGATGGATGGATGGATGGATGGATGGATGGATGGATGGACAGAGGGATGGATGGATGGACGGAGGGATGGAGAGAGGTAGGGATGGATGGATGGATGGAGGGAGGGAGAGATGGATGGTCGGAGGGATGCATGGATAGACGGAGGGATGGATGGACTGATGGGTGGGGACTATAGCAAACAGTCATTTCCAAGCACATAATTGGCCCCAAGTAAACAGATATTGTTTGAGATTATCTTTGTTTTGATCTTCACAGAAACATTTACTAAAAATCTGATACCACACTTAACCTTAACTGGATAAAAAGTACATCATCTGTGAACAATAGCAGCCAAATTTCCCCCTGCGAGTTGCCTGTTCCCCCTGGCCCTTGGGTCATTCCTGCCCCCTTGTGCCTTGGAAGCAGAGCTGCTGCTGCCAGAGTTTGGGCAACTCCTGGATCACTCAGCTCAGGGTGAGTCCAGGGCCTCTTGATCATAAATACTGTTTAGTCCCACTCAGCAAATAAGAGCCCTGTGAATTATGGCCTTTGGCTCAGAGGATGATTCCTTTTGTCTGCTTTCTTTTTTTTTCAGTCTGCTTTTTTTTTTCTTTTTCAGCCTTCAAATACTGAACAGGTGTTTCATTCAACTCCCGGCCAACACTTGTGGCTTAGAGTGGGCAATGTGCCAGGGGGGCCTGGGAAGAGGTGGGGGGAGGCTGGGAGTCAGGGTGGAGGGCAGGTGAAGGGGCCCCTCAGAGTCACCGCCTACTGAGTAAAGGAGGAGGGCAGGGTTTTGTGTTGTTGGGGTCAGACCAACAAATGAGACATAGGAGAGCCTGTCATCTAAAGAGGGCTGTATGACCCTGGCCTTCAGGGGCCCAGGAAGCCCTTGAACTGTATGCAACATTTTGTGAATACTTCTTGCCTCTGGGCACCTTTTTGGGGAGAAGGGCAGTGGTTTTCAGTGGTTTCCCAAAGGAGTTTGGGAAACTTCCTCCCCCCAAAAAAGCATAAGAAAAACTCAGAGTTAGCACCTGGCAGCCCTTTGGAAACATGAATCAACAAAGTATGTCAAACTCCTACTCCAACTACTCTCCTCCCTGCCTCCACCCATGCCGGGTAACGGGGGAGACAAAACCCAGTGGGAAGAGACATCTTGGGGTGTTTTAGTTTGATTTTCTTGAGTTAATATTACTTGAGGGCTTCCTGTGTGCTCAACACAATAAATCCCAGCACGATGTTTTTTTTTTAAGTCATCGTCATCATCATCACCAAAGCCAGCTCTTTTCTCCCACTTCGTGGGTGCCAGGCCCTATTCAGGGCCTTTCCATTCCATGTATTAGTTAATTTGATCCCCCACCAGCCCTATGAAGTGGGCGCCATTATTCTCATCTCATTTCACGGATCATAAACCTGAGGCACAAAGGGGTTGAGTAGTTGGCCCCAAATCCATGGCAGGCTGGATGCAAACCCAGAGGAATGGCACAAGGCCCACACATGCGACCTCGCAAGCCCCACCATGTCATCTGAGCCTCACAACCACCCCTGAAGCAGGCACTACTGTCATCTCCATTTTACACTTGCTCACACTGAGGTGGGACAGTGCACCACCCCCGTGCTTTGCACACCTCCCATCGTGAGGACTGAGAGCCAAAGAAGAGTCAGGAACTCGGAAAGGCAAGAGGTCACTCTGGGCAGGGGCCCCAGGGGAGGAGCACAGCAGGAGGTGGTGGGAATCTGGAAGGTCAGGTAAGTGCGCCTGAGGAAGGTTCCAGGGGAGCAGTGAGCCACCAAGCAAGCTGGGGGGCCTGGCCCTTGACCCCACCCAGGAGAAGTGGCTGGTGGTCCTCGAGGTAGACCCTCGGTCTCGAGGTCAATGGCCACCCTTAATCCCTGTTCGGCATCAAAGTGACAGGGGCTTCCTCCCAGGGGTGCTTTAGAGGAAGAGAGAAACAAACAAGGTAGCCTGGCCCTGGCCCACCTTAACATTCCTCCTGGGACCTGTTTTCCCACTTTCATTGACCAGGTTCGGCTGCAGAGGGAGTCCCCACTCCATGAGAAATCAGGCTAGCTGGGGCTATACCACAGGGCAATGGTCAGGCCTGCTGCCACCGACCCCTCGGCACTTCCATGTTTTCAGATGGAAGATTATTCAGGGATCTTTTGCTTCCCACAGCCATTCTTCCAAAGAGGTAGAAAGAAAGGTATTATGATTCCCATCTGACAGATGAAAAAACCGAGGCTCAGAAGCTGACCCGAGACAAAGGCCACATGACTCCTCTATCGCAGAGACTTGAATCCAACCACGAATCCAGTGCCTAATCTATTCCTGGAAACTCTCCTGCGGCTTTAAGTGTCTCTCAGAGGTTCACAGGGCAGGTAGGGCCCAAGCACGGCTCCCACCTGTGTTTGCAAGCAGTGGCTGTGCGGCGGGCGGGTCTCTCCAGCGCAGCGTACCACACATGGTCTCAGAGTGCCGCACGGCCCCTGGAGAAACCAGGGCACCCTCCCATTGCCTGGTGTCGCTTCAATGCAGCCTTTGTGTGCACAGGTATCTCAGGAGGCTCTTTCTGAAGATCCCCAGGCTGCATACTTGTCCTGAAAAACAGGACTGTCCCCAGGGCCACCACGCTCTGTGCACTGCACAACTCAAGGAAGCGAGTGCCCTCACAGGGTTAACAGCACAAGTGGCACGCCTGGAGGTGCAGTGTACAACCTGCACCTCCGTACATGACAGCTATGACCACTTCGCTCTGTAGGTCACCTCCCCTCTGGGAGGCTGGCCTTTCCCTTCTGGTCGCCACTCTCCCTAACCGGTGGGACCCTGCGTGAGATTTGTATGGGCTTCCTCAGCTCCTAGAAGTGGGGTCTTTGCTTCTTGAAGCTGATACCAAAAAAAGAAGGCAGACTCCCATGCCTCTTCCTCTCCTTTTTAAATGTATTTTATTTCCCACTAGAGAGGTTGTAGGTTTACAAAAAATCTTGCAGAAAATGCAGAGTTCCCATAGCCCAGCCCCACCCCCACACACATAATTTTCACTATTATTAACACTTTACTCAGTGTGGGACCATTGTGAACAATAGATGAAACAATTTTATAATTATACTATTAACTATAGGCAATAATTTACATTAGAGTTCAATACTGTTCGCGTTGTGGAGTCCTAAAGTTTTTTTTTTAAATCTTATTCTAGTTAAAAATATACAACCTAAAATGTGGGCGGGCCACGGTGGCTCAGCAGGCAAGAATGCTCGCCTGCCATGCCAAAGGACCCAGGTTCGATTCCTGGTGCCTGCCCATGTGAAAAAAAAAATATATATATATATATATACAACCTAAAATGTGCCCCCTTTTAGCCTCAGTGGAGGTCATTACATTCTCGATGTCATGCTACGGCATGACCAGCATCCATTACCAAACATCCTCCATCATTTATTAAGATGGTATTTCAAAGTAAGTGGGGGAAAAGGATGATTCAAAATCGTTGTTACAACCTGCTAATTGTTTTTTGTGGGGTGGGGGTGGCAAATTGAAATATGCAAAATTATGATGCATCCATTCGATGAGATTGAACACTATTTAACCACATGAAAACAGGTACAGCCATAGGAATAAGTCTCAAAGATATGTTTTAAATATACTGAATCAAGTAAAAAAAAAAATTAAGATGCAGAACAAGTGAAAAAAAATTAAGATGCAGAACAAAAAAAAAAAAATAGAGTTCTCCATCTCTCCAAACAATTCCAATTAAACCTTAACTCCCCAGTCCTTACCCCCACCCCAGCCCCTGGTAATCTCTATTCTAGCTTCTGTCTCTACACAATTGCTTGTTCTAATTATTTCGTATCAATAAGATCATACAATATTTGTCCTTTTCTGTCTGGCTTATTTCACTCAATATAATGTCTTCAAGGTTGATCTGTGTTGTTACCCATATCAGATCTTCATTCCTTTTTATGACTGAATAATAGTCCAGTGTATGTGTGTATGTGTGTGTGTGTATATATATATATATATATATATATACACACACACACATCACATTTTGTTTATCCATCCATCAGTCGATGGATACTTACTTGGATTATTTCCATCTTTTGGCAATTGTGAATAATGCCATATTAATATAAAGGTGCAAATATCTGTTCGAGTCCTTGCTTTCAATTTTTTGAGTATAATACCTAGAAGTAGGATTGCCAGATCCTATGGCAATTCTATACTTAACTTTCTGAGGAATTGTCAAACTGTTTTCCACAGTCGCTGCTCCATTTTATATCCCTACCAACAATGAATGAATGTTCCTATTTCTCCACATCCTCTCCGACACTTGTTATTTTCCATTTCCCTTTTTAAAATAATAGTCATTCTAGTGGTAGTTGATCCATTTTGAGTTGATTTTTGTATATGGTGTGAGGTAGGAATCCACCTTCATTTTTTGCACATGGAGATCCAGTTTTCCCAGCAGCATTTGTTAAAGAGACGGTTCTTTCCCCATTGAGAGGACTCAGCACCTGGTCAAAAAATCAGCTGATCAAAGAACAAATATTGTATGACACCACAGATTGAAATAGTTAGAATAAGCAAGGTCATAGAGTCAAAATCTAGAATATGCTACCAGGGGATGGACTAGGGGTAGGAAACGAGGAGTTAATGCTTAAATTGTACAGAGTTTCTATTTGGGTTGATTATAAAGTTTTGATATTGGATGGTGGTGATGATAGCACAACATTATGAATGTAACTAATAGCACTGAATTATGTAAATATGATTAAAATGGGGAAATTTTAGGATATATATGTTAGTAGAATAAAAATTTTTGAAACAACATAGGACAGTACAGCACAAACAGAAAGCCCTATTGTAAATGATGGACTATAGTTATAGTGAAACTATAAAAATGTTCTCTCATGAATTGTAACAAATGTGCCACACTAATGCAAGGTGTTAATAATAAGGTGGTATATGGGAACTCTGTATTTTCTGCATGATTTTTCTGTAACATACAACTTCTCTAATTAAAAATTGCAAAAAAACATATATCAATTAACCTCAAATGTAAGGGTTTATTTCTGAACTCTCAATTCAATTTCATTGGTCATGTTTGTCCTTGGGCCAGTACCATGCTGTTTTGGTTACTGTAGCTTTGTAATACGTTTTTAAATTGAGAACTGTTCTTCTTTGAAAAGATGGTTTTTGCTATTTAGGGCCCCTTACCCTTTCGTTTAAATGTGATGATTGGCCTTTCCATTTCTGAAAAGAAGGCTATTGGAATTTTGGTTGTGATTGTGTTGAATTTGTTCATTGCTTTGGGTAGAATTGACTTCTTAAAAATATTCAATTTTTAAAAAAAATTCAGTTTTTAAATCCATGAATATTGAATATGCTTCCATTTAGTTAGGTCTTCTTTGATTTCTTTTAGCAATGTATATAAATTCTTTACATCCTTGGTTAAATTTATTCCTAGATATTTGATTCTTTTAGTTACTATTATAAAAAGAATGCTCATTACTAGTGTGTAGAAACACTACTGATTTTTGCATGTTGATCTTGTATCCCACCACTCTGCTGAATCTGTTTATTAGCTCTTGCAGCTTTGTTGCGGATTTTTCAGAATTATCTATATATAGGATCATGTCATCTGCGTGCAGGGAAAATTTTTCTTCTTCCATTCTAATTTGGATACCTTTTATTTCTTTTTCTTATCTATTTTCTCTGGCTAAAACTTCCAGTACAATGTTGATTAACAGCGGTGACGGTGGGCATCCTCGTCTTGTTTCTGATCTTAGAGAAAAAATTTTCAGTCTTTTGCCACTGAGTTTGATGTTAGTTGTGGGCTTTTCATATATACCCTTTATCATGTTGAGCCTCTCCCTGGCCAAGAGCCCAGGCCAAACAGTCTCGGCCTCCAACAGAGGATTCGCAAATGTTCTGTGCAACTTGTACATGGCTCCACCAAGATAGCTTTTCTTTCTTTGGTGATTCCTTGGACTGTTAGCTCACCTCCACTTCCAAAAACAAAACCTGTTGGTGTGGAAGTTGCAGTGTAAGGTAATTTCATCCAGCTCCCCTGAACCCTGCTGTGTGGTCCAGGAGTGAGCATCAGGCCCTCCAATCACTAGCACCCCAACTCCTTTGCTACAGAGTCCCTTGCTCCAGATTTATGGGGAAAAATTGAGGTGAGTATTTAAATTGTTAAACTTGGGAGCTGCCATCAGAGGGTCCCATCTGTGGAGTGTATGTGTGGAGTCCCAGCCACATTATGCCCTTCCAACATTTTAGTTATTTAACCTCTGCCTGGATTCTGTCAGCACCAGCCACCCCACCCCTATCATTTCTTTAAGCTACTAAGAGAGGTGTTTCTGTCACTTAAAACCCAAACTGTCTCATGTAGTTCTCTGAACAATCTGGACATTTTGCGGGAGCTCCCTTTCCTGTGAAGGGGACAAGAGTGGGCTGGGGAGCCCAGGAAGGCCTTTGGGCTAATGTGTTGCAAGCTGCCGCCAAGCTTATGAACCAAGAACCCGCATCTCTGAACTCACTGAATAAACCCATAGGAAAATACTGTCCTTTCCACACAGTCGTGGAAGCATGCTCTGCAGCCCCAAAGCTCAAAACGACTAGACTTTCTCGTTCAGGAGCCGGCAGCCACGTCCCTGGCCCAGGGTCCCTGGGGTCCAGCACTGCATGTGACCCAGCAGGGCCCAGCCAGAACTTCAGCCTCCGGTGTGAGGACGGGCCACCGGCTGCCTCTCGCCCAGCTGGATTTTCCAGTCTGGCCTGCACGTTCCTTCCTGTTCCTTCCCTCTCCCTCTGGCAAACAGTGCATTGTAAACCGAAGCTCTGAGCGAGTGAGGGGATTCCCGTGGAGGCCTTGGGTGGGTGTGGGCTGCCAGGGCCAGGGCCAGCACGCTGGTGGCTGCCGGGCCTGCGGGGCTCTGCACGGGCGCGAGGCTGGCAGGGCGCATCAGCGACGCCCCTCCCCGCGGTCCCTCTTCCCCTCCAGCTCCCACCTCCTAGCCGCCTTGCCTGTCTCCAAGCCCTGCTCCCCCTGCAGCACCAGACTGGGTTCCAGCCATCTGCCACGTATATTTCAGGCGGCGAGTCAAAGCCTTTTAGAGCTCACGGGGCCTCAAAACCACCCTGCCGACCCAGTGGCTTCACGGAGGCAGACACTGAGGCCAGAGAGGTGACGCGGGCTGATAAGGACACACAGCTGTGGGGGGGGCAGAGCTGGTTAGGACCCCTAGACCCGTGCCAAGGGCGCTCTGGGGAGTACAGCATTTGAAGCCTTTATCTCTTCCTGTGGAGCAAGAGAGACCTGTGTCCCAGTGACAGGACTCTAGGAGGGGCAGGGGCCCAGTCAACCTGGACGTCCAGGAGGGAAGGGCTTGACAGGCGCCCGCTGACTGTCCCTTCCTCGTGCCTCTGCCCTGGGGCGACGCGACGCCCCGCTCGCTTCTCTCCAGATGCGCGCAGGACAATAAGGGGAAGGAGGGAAGGCCGAGGAGCCTCCCAGCCCGAAAGGGGGTTCCCGCCTCGCCTGCCCAGGTCACTCCCGGCCGCCGGGCCCGGAACCGCACGGAGGCGCAGCCGCGTGGGCCGGCAGGGGGCGCCCGCGTCCCCGGCCCCCGGCCTCTGCCCTCCCCGGGGCCTCCCGGTCCCGGGCGGCGGCGCCCCGCGACTCCTGTGCGCGCCGCCGCCGCCGCCTTCCGCGAGCTCTCCCCGCCTTCCTGCCCTGCGCTCAGCCTGCTCGGGTCTCCCCGGGGACTCCGTGCCTGGCCGTCTCTCCCCCCTCTCCCCAGAGCCAGTGTCTTCGTAGTGTGGTCCCGAGGCCAGCGGCATCGGCGTCCCCGGGCACGAAGGAGAAAGTGCAAATTCTCCGGCCACCCCAGCCCTGCCAAGGGGAGTGTGGGAGGGGGCCCGGGGTCTGGGTCACGGGCCCTCCAGGGCGCTCGCCGTGCTGCAGTTTGGGAACCTCTGCTCCCCCAGCCCGTGTCTCCTGGGATGGACGGTGAGCACCACAAGGACAGGCACCCCCCTCAGTTAGGGGTGTTCCGCGCGGCCATTCCCCTCCCCAGTGGATTGACAGGTGAGAATTGAGGTGAGACAGGGAGAATTGCCCCTACAGGCAGCGCTGGGGGTCGTTAATAAAAATCGGCTTTCCTGCATTGACTTGGTGACCCGATGACTTGGAAATCGACACAGGTTTCCTCAAAGAGTTGATCCATTTAGCATTTGTTTAGATTACCAAATTGTTTACAGTGCAACTGGAAAAGCATTCCGAGTCCCTGACTTGGAAAAATGTGGAAAAATGGAAAAAGCTGTGACTATTTTTTTTTCTAGAACATTCTTTCATGTTTTTACATAGTATTTTCAAAAAATCTTAGAAGTCATGCATAACTCTGTAATGTGTTCTGTACCCTGAGGGCCCACACTAGGCTAAACTAGTTGCCCCGGTGAGTGGAAAACTACCGATTTGGTGTCGGTGGTTCTCCCTAAAGTTGGTTTTACAGGTAACAACCTTGAGCCTCGCTGACTGTAACTCAAGGGAGTGATTCTGATGGCGGAGTCCTGATCTGGGGGAGGGATGCTCTGGCCTGGCCCCTCCAGTCCCACCTCCCAGGTGGAAGGCCAGGGCTTGGGGTTGAGAGGGGGACGCTAGGGATGGGGCTTTCTGGCAGATCTGTGGGTGTGCACTGCATGGGAGAGGCTTGGACCAGCAGGAGTTTATCCCGACTCTGTGATGGATCAAGAGCTGTAGAAACATCCCTCCTTTTGGGCCCAGTGAGTCCACTTCAGGAGTTTCTCTGGTAGAGCGATCAGTCCCCTAAATGAGCAACAGTTTGGTGGTGGTTTAAACAGGAGAGGCGCAGCCACATGAGAGAACAATCTGCAGGCATCAAAAATCTCATTTTAGAAAAATTTCTAATGACATGGAGAATCAATTATGATAGAAGGTGAAAAAGCAAGACAAGAATTGGTACTGTATGATGCCTGATTCATGCAAAATACGTACCATTTGTCTCAGTGCTGGAGCCTAGGGTTCCGCCCTGAGGCCTTAGTGGAAGGGCAGCCTCGGGCCTGGGACACCACTTAGGCAACCCCACCCCTGAGCAACTAAGTGGGGGGCAGTGGGGATGAAAAAGAGAAATGAGATACTGGAGCTGGACTCTGAACCCTCAGCCCTGACTGGCAGGGGTGGGGAAAGGGCATGGAGGGGGGTGCAAGGAACACACCTGGCATTTGCTGAAGATTTGTAGTGTGCCGTGTAGACGCGATTTTTGGTCCTCTGGCCGACATTGTCATAAGTATCTCCAGCTTACACAGATGAAGAAACTGGAGCTCAGGGTCACACGCTGGCATGCAGTGCCCCAGAATGTGTTCTTCCACCTCTGGGGTGCAGCAGCACCTGCAAGCCCTCACCTGGCAATCTCTGACTAGGAACGGTGCTGTGCCAGCCTGGGATTTCCAGGGACATTCCTGAGTGAATCACCAGAAAGACCCTTTCATCTCATCCCGTCCCCTGGGTGGGACCGTGCAGCCTGCACTGGGTGGAACAGAGGAGGAGAGGAAGGAGAGCAGATCTTTTGGGTTTTAATGAAATGAATTCAGGTAAGTTTTGGTGACAGTGTCAACCCCACAAAAGGTGTAGAAGGGGCTGTACCTCCCATTCCAGGAGGGCAGGGGCAGGGTGCCTCCAGGGAGCACCCAGTCCCTCAGGCCCACACTCTTCCCTTCTCTCAAGCTGACACTGAAAGGTGAAATGTCTCAGGTAGACCCTAGTGCTCGGATTTGAAGCCCCAGAGAGGGCAAGATTGCTGTGTAGCTGAAGGTGGGTGCAATGAGAAGCTAGCGCGTCCCATAAAGCCCCAGCTTTACCCACCTAAGCTCAGAGTTCACACGTTTAGACGTTCAGGGAAAGTCTAATCACCTGAGTAAGCTCCTGCAATTTTCTCCCATGCACATGGCAGAAGGCAATTTCTCCCATGACCACAGCCTCTGCCTCATCCTCCTTCCTGAAGCTTCTGCTTGTTCTTGATGGGACTTCACAGAATTTGGGAAAATGCAGCTGTATTGCTTCAAAGTTCTGATGCCCATTTTTCACAAGAAAAAACAATGTCAAAGAAATAGGGAGTTGGTTCTGCAATGAAAGCATGTGGTCATGGGAGAAATTTCATTGATAATGCTGGTTCTTGACCATGGCTGCAAATTTGAAGCATTTAAAAATTCTGATGCCCAGGTCCCAGGGTGGGGGGCGTGTGTGTGCGCGCGCGCGTGTGTGTGTGCATGCGCGCAGGTGTGTGTGTGCGTGGTGTTTTAAAAAATGTTCCTCAGGTGAATCTAAGATGCCAGTACTCATCTAAAATATGACAACTGTTTTAAAAACAGGTATATTCAGTGGAACACTGGACAAGGACATGAATGGACAATTCACAGAGAAGAAATAAAAATGACTAATAGGTACATGAAAAACTGTTGACCCCAATTAATAATTAAAGAAATGCTAAATAAAACAATAAGGAGATAGCATTTCATGTATCAAATTGTCAACCTTTTTTTTTAATGCAATAAAATTCCCAGGAACAGCAGCAGTGTGTTTATGTGAATGTGTATATTCCGAACAGCATTTATAAGAATTAATGGCTGTAACCTGTAAGAATTAATGAGGGCAGTGGGCAACCTTTTGATCCATCAGTTTCATGCAAAGAACCCAATAAGGATGTACTGAGATGTAACTGGAGTTGTTTGTCACAGGAAGAATACAAAATTTAAAATTCCTAAAGATCTGATATTAGGGATTAGTTCAATGAATAAGGGTGCAATTGTAGAACAGAACGCTGAGCAGTCACTGAATATGCGATCGTGGATAAATATATTCTCACTGGGGAAGATGTTCAGATAAATTATTGAGTTAAAAAAAAATTCCAAAAAATAGTACTATCCTTGCTTTTTAAAAAAATAGAGTATGATAAGTGTATGTATATGAAAAGTTTTGGTAATAAAAGGTGCTGATGGTAGCATAACATTGTGAATGTAATTAACAAATTGAAATGTATATTGGAAAGGGGATAAAATGGGGGAATTTCATATTGTATATATGTTACCACAATAAAAATTAAAAAAAAAACAAACGTGGGACTATACAATAGAAGGAGTGAACCCTAAAGTAAACTATGAGCTTTAGTTAATAATATAATTATAATCATATTGGCTCATCGAATGTTACAAATGTACCATTGATAAAAAATGTTAGTAATGGGGAAAACTTGTGTACGTGAGGGGGAGGTTATATGGGAATTTTGTACTTCCTGCATGATTTTTCTGTAAACCTATAATGCTTTAAAAATAAATTAATTTTTTTAACTTTTTTATTTTATAATATAGCATATATACAAAACAAAGAAAGAAAAAAGCAATAGTTTTCAAAGCACTCTTCAACAAGTGGTTATAGGATAGATCCCAGAGTTTGTCATGGGCTACCATTCTATCATCTCAGATTTTTCCTTGCTCCAGAACATTGGAGGCTAGAAGGGATAAATATTTTTTTACCATCACAATTGACTTTTTTTTCTTTTATGTGAAAAAATGACATATATATATATAAAGCAATAAATTTGAAAGCACATTGCAACAATTAGTTATAGAACAGATTTCAGAGTTTGGTATGGGATATAATTCCACAATTTTAGGTTTTTACTTCTAGCTGCTCTAAGATATGGGAGACTAAAAAAAATCAATATAATGATTCAGCAGCCATACTCGTTTGTTAAACCCTACCCTCTCTGTATAATTCCACCATCACTTTTGATCTTTCTCCCACTCTTTAGGGGTATGTCCATTCTAACTTTTTCATGTTGGAAGGGGCTATCAATAATATAGGGTAGGGAGATGGAACTATCTGATGTTCTGGAAAGGCTGGCCCCTCTAGGTTTCAGGACTTAACTGGTCCAGGGACCCATCTGGAGGGTGTAGGTTTCTGGGAAGTTACCCTAATACATGGAACCTTTGTAGAATCTTATATATTGCCCTAGGTGTTCTTTAGGATTGGCTGGAATGGTTTGGTTGGGGGTTGGCAAGTTATGATAGAGCAACCTCCAGAGTAGCCTCTCGACTCTATTTGAACTCTTTCTGCCACTGATACCTTATTAGTTACACTTCTTTTCCCCGTTTTGGTCAGGATGGCATTGCTGATTCCACAGCACCAGGGCCAGACTTATCCCTGGGGTCATCTCTCATATATTAATTTTTTTCATGTATATGTGTCTATACTTAGAAAAAATATTGCTAGTATATACAATATACAAAAATATACAATATACAAAAATATACAAAATACAAAAATATTGCTAGTATATACACCACATGCTAGTGGTGTTACAAATGTAAGTAGTCATATTTTTATTTTTCTTCTCAGCATTTTATAGCTTGCCCCACAAAGGTTTATATTTACTTTTGTTAAAAGGAAAAAAAATATTTTTAATAGAAAAAGTTACTCCCCAGAGCAAAATTTGCCAATCTGTTTCCTTTGGAGAGGGGAGGAGCTGGCATCTTGAATTGATGAAATCCATCCATCCTCATCTCTGTCTCATCTTTAACCAAGTGGCAAAAATAGATGCTCAGCCTGGATTTTTCTTTTTCTCCCAGGTCTTTTCCACCTTGTTGGGCTGTGAAATGGCGGAGGGAAGGAGAGACGAGGAAAAAGAGGAGAATCCAGGGGTTGGAGGGATCCCCATGTGACCTTGAGTCAGGCCTCTCTCAGACTCAGTGTATACAGACATGAACTGGAAATAGTAATGGTACTGACCTCATGGGCAGATAGGAGGCTTTACTGAGATACTAGAATATAAAAGACACAGCCTGCTGCCTGCCACGTGGCACTCACATGGTGCCTCTGATCCTTGTTGACTTGGGAAGCAGAGGGCACCCACGGAGCCTCTGAGCAGTGGTGGTCCTGACTGTCCTCAAGTCCACCTACAGCCGCCCTGGGAGAGAAACTGGAGAGAGAAGCCAAGTCTCAGAGCCGCCAGCTCCAGCGTGGCCTTCTTGGACTCCGTGCCGGGACCTGTCACCTGGGAGGCAATACTTGATTAGGGCTCCTGACCCCAGCACCTCTACCCTCTGCTCTGCCATGTCCCCCGAGTCTCCTGCCCCCCTCTTTGACCCTCCCTCATGGTAATTCCGTTTATTAAGGTCCACTGGGTGATGGGCCAAAGCCACCCAAGGCCTCTGAACAGGTCTTGGTGCCCCCCACCCCCTGACCCCTTACAAGGAAGTGGGACCTGGGACTCCCCGATCCTCTCGGTCTCCCGGGATCATCTCCAGGCCTCAGAGCCCCTCACGGTCAGCCGAGAGAGGAAGGTCCATGTCGAGGTCACCTGGCTCCTTAGTGCAGCGCTGGGTCTCCATGTGGGGCCCAGAGATCCCCGGTCAGCGCAGCAGCTGAGCCTTTTCACGCAGGCCCGTGGAGGCCCTCAGCGGTCGTGCTGATGGATGCCTTCTGACGCAATCGGCACAGACACGGCTTTATGGTTTTCTCCAAGGTCCCTCTGGGAGCCGGATGAACTGCGTCCACCCCCAGTCCAGAAGATGCCAGACCTCCAGAGGCAGGAACTGCTTCCTGTCCCCATCCCCCCTACATCTTACCAGGCCCTGGGGACCAGTGTCGGGAGAAGTGAAACTGTGACAGCAGCAGTTTGAGCACCCAAGATCCCCAAATTCCCCTCCCCAAAGTCTGATAAAGAGGAGGAAGAACATTTGGGGTTTTCAATACAGAAACCGGCCTTGCCAGTCACCTCTCCTGAATGAGTGAGGTGACGGATGAACGAATCAACCAATGACTGGAGTTCCCTCTTTCATTCCAGAGTTCATTCAGGTAGCGAGTGAATAAAACATCCACTGATGTGCTCACCGCCATGAGAAAATAGTTAAACAGGTCTAGACACTAAGCACAGAAATGTCACTAGACCGCCACGTTTTGCAAGCATCTAAACCAGAACTTGACCCATAGGGCAATAGCTCAGTCGACTATCTGATGAGTGAAGGAAGGAATGATAGCTATTGCCAGACATCTCCAAAAAGGTGGGGAAAGGGGTGGAAGCTATAGATATGTGTCCCCACACACTCAGAGTTAAAACCACTTGTGCTTCTTGGTGTGACTTGACAACTAGGGTGAGCCTTGAATTGTGCACCCACAGAGGGGAAAGCTCATAAAAGTATACAAAGAAATTAAGAAAGCAGGAGGGGCAGGGGCAGATCGGGGGGTTTCAGCTCACCTCCCAGGCTGCTCTTTCAGCAAAGCAGAAACCAGACCAGACATCTGCTGAGTAAGCTGATGGTAGAATGTCTTCTAGAGCTGCAGAGAGCGCCCCTTGGAGCTGCCTGGCATCCTAAAATGCACACTCAAGCCCACACCCCACCATGATGTGCCCTGGGCTATTCTGAGTGTATGATGCTTGAGGCAGGGTTAGGGCTTGTGCAGGGCGCCCCCCCTGGCCTGAGCACCACCCCTCCAGAGGGCCCAGGCCTTGTGGCAGACATCTGGTCCCAGGCCCCACGGCCTTGTTGCTGACTCAGCCTGGCACTTCCACTGGCTTGACACTCTTCCCCTGATCTGTGCTCACCCCTTGGGCCCCCAGCTCCTGCCTGATCCCTCTCTCCTCCTGTCTCCCACCCTGCGATTCCCCTGGACACATCTAAAGTGGAAGGCAGGCTCCTGCCAGTCCTGCCGAGGCTGGTGTTTTTCTCCTGGGGAGTGGCCCCTTTTTGTGACTCAGACCCTAGGAATCCGGGAGCCCTGCTCAGCTGTGGCTGAAGCTGGGCTCCTAGGGTCCCTCTCCAGGCTGAGTGAATGCGCTTGGGCTTCTTAGCCCCTTTTGCCCCCTCCCCCCACCCCATTCCCCTCAGTGGGTTCCTTTTGTCATTACTAAATCCCCTCCAATCTCCCCTTCCAAAAGCCGGCAGATCCAAATGGAATTCAACACCCAAACACTCACACAAAGGCTGGGATTAATAGCTGGCTTTGTCTGGGCACAGATGTGCAGCAGCTTGGACCGAGTGGGGCGGGGGTGCGGGGGGACGACGACGGCAACGACATCCTTCCTGCCGCTTGAGTCGACGGGCTGGCTCCACGCGTGGGGGAGGGGGTGCTGCTGCATGGATGGACGCCCCCCCCCCCAGGGTGCATGCCCCCCCACCCCGAACAGAAACCCTGGTGGGGATTCTGGCCCCCACTGAGGCGATGGCGTCCACAAAACTGCTCTCAAGCTGGGAGGCCCCCCTCCACCTCCCTTCTCCTCCCAGCAAGTCACGCTCGGCTGGGCCAGTGCTCAGCAGTCCTCTGCGTTCGCTCCCTGTTCTCCGGGAGTCTGAAACAGGCCCCCGTGATGCTCAAAGAAATCTCCTGAGCCAAGCAAACCAAATGGGGCACTGTCAGGGAGGTCCGTGGAGCTCGAATGGTCGAATGGTCGGGCAGACAGGGGAGGCTTCCTGGAGGAAGAGGTGCTTAACCTGAGCTCCGGAGGATGGGCAAGATTTAGTTAGGGAGGGAGGCAAGGAAGACATCCCTAGGCAGGGGGCTCCAGGAATAGGTGGTGGGCAGGGGAGCAGGGATTGATGGCCTGGAAAAGGGCTGGAATATTTTTTGATGACACTAATGTTACTGGACAAAGGCTGCAGGTTCTTTTGCCTGAGGCGCTCAATAACCAATTCCTGAGACACCAGG